>JMFS01072031.1:0-23386 GCA_000699545.1 Podiceps cristatus
GGTGGGGGGGTGGGGGGTGGTGTCTATATTCCTTACCTATTCCCTCCTGAAAACCAAGTTAATTTCAGCTACTGTTTTCAAAGTAAGCTCAAAAGGAACCTATGGCAGGGACATTTTAAAAAAAATACAATATTATTTCACAGCATTTCCTGATACGTGTGAAATTATAAGCTGATCTCATATTAGAGCACAATTTGCCAGGGTAAGAAGAACCAGCCCCACTAATGTCCATATCCACAATTTGTTGAATCTGCAATGAAGTTCTCTACCTGCTATTAAATCAAAGGGAATTGTGATTGCAGACTGGAGAAGGAGATTGAGGCTCTGGAAAGAGAGGAAATGGAAGTTTCAGCTAAAGAAGCAGCAATTTTAAAGCAACTTAAGTCTGTCGAGAAAACAGCGGAAGACATAATAAAGGTTAGTGCCAATTTACTCCAGACATAGAATTCATTACTCATTCATCATAATAACTGGGGAAAAGAGAAGTAGCTGGATCTTGTGAGTGGCCATGAGCTTTTGTCTAAAGTGACAGCAGTTCAAATACAAGAGGAGTCAAGATGTTACACCGTTCAAGTGCCCAAATGTCTCCGTTTGCTTATATATGGAAGTGAGAGAGCAATTCCTATCATTAGTCATCTATAGCACATCCAAAAAAAAAAAATAAAAATAAAAATAGCACTGCCATTGACACCAACCAGCAACTTTGCATCTCAGCCAGAGGCAGACATAACAGGTACAGAGGCTGACACACTCATACTCTTTCAGGTGATGGGCCCAGCTAAACTACATCATGCTTTCCCCCAAGTCCCTGAGAGGTTACAGTGAAATATGACTTAATATTATCAGTCATCAGCCTCTGTCAAAACGTCATTTTGATATTTAAAAGTTATCTTAAAACCGTCTCAAAAAATATAGTGATGAAACTAAATTTCAGTTCTCCTGTTGTTCTTACACACACACAGTCTCTAAAGACCCATAGGGAGCTAAGCACAACTGGAAAGCCAAAGTAGAGCCTTTGAAAATCTTTGAAGCCCACCAGCTTCAGCCACAGTGTGAGGCTGTGTCACTGATTAACAATTTGCAATGTCTTGTCCTTTCCTGTGTCACCTGGAATCATATTGGCAAAAAAGATCAGGAAAAAAAAAAAAAAATCACTTTCTCCCTTGCCATGCTCCAGCTGAGCAGGTTCTGCTCTTAGCCCCTTCTCAGTGCAAAGCCATGCACACAAAAGTTAAAAATACCAGGTAAAGAAAAGCACTGTCTAGTTAATATCTTAAAACTGACTAATCACGTTTATTGTTAATGGTTCTCTTTCTAGTCTGTGAAGACCGAAAAAGCAGGAGTTGAAAAAGGTATGTTTAGTCAAAAAAACCCCCCAAACTTTTACAAAGGTTTTGTTGAAGTCAGTGAAAACATACTAAATGCTTTGTGGCTCTTCTTTATTCAGAGGCAGCAGACTACATCTATGCCAGCATACCTGACCTTCCCAAGTATTTCAGGCCTTCTGCACTGAAAGGTACAGCACATGCTGCCACCAATGATGAAGAAAAGAGAAAAGGTACTGCTTATTAGTAACTCCAAATGGTGTCAATATGTGCAAAGACTTCCTATAAACTGAATATAATACACTTTAAGGGAAGGATAAACATTACAGATATGGGACAATGTTGTTCTCATTTAAGTTGTTTTACATTATCACTGAGGCCAAAGATGGGCCGTGAGAGGTGGGACACTGGTGTAAAATATCTGCCATTGGGAATAAGGATCAAGTGGTTTCAACATTGACACTTCTTTCCATCACTTAGTTCCTCCACCTGGCATAACTTAAGTAGTTCCTCCCTTCATATCATACATTTTGCATTTTCTATCTGCACTTACACTTACCAGGCAGCCAGCAGCAGTCCGGTTATTTCCCAGCTACTACAAGGCCTCCTAACCCTTCTGAGCACCCAAGATTCTCTAGTCTTATAGCACGCTGAGCTCTTTCAGCTGCTATTGCCTAGCACAACATGAGGGGCCAAGGTTAAATCTGGCTTTCTTAGTTAAACACGTATTGAGAACTGGCTCCTCAGTAGGTTATTTTTCCTCACAGAATTAGATCCAAACAAAAATATTTTTTTCCACTTCAAGTTTTGACAGGATGGAAGGGGGCATTCAGAATAAGAATCCAATATATCAGTTATGTATATGATAATCTCACATATTTGATAATTCATTCTGACAGTCATTCTCTATCACTGTCAGAACTCTACTGTATTTTCTTGCAACTGCTGCATTATCAGTTTAAGCACTTGTTTTTTTCAACAGCATTGTTTGCCATGGAAATTAAAGTTGAAAAAGACATGAAGACAGGAGAAAACACAGTGTTATCAACAATACCTCTTCCCTCAAAGGAGTTTAAAGAGACGGGAATTAAAGTCTATGACGATGGCAGGAAGTCAGTCTATGCAGTGTCCTCAAATGGCAGCACAACAGAAAATGGGATGGATGAACTTGCTCCTGTTGAAGTGGAGGACCTGCTACGGCAGGCAACTGAAAAAAATTCCCTGTCTCCCACAGAGTATCATGAGCCTGTGTTTGCAAACAAATTTTGCAGGCCAGTTACTCCTCAGAAAGACAAATCAGTCCCTGGACCAAAACTAGAAGATACTCACAGAAGAGAGATGAATGGATTTAGCAATCATCAGACAGAATTCTCCAAAACAGAACCCTTTATGCAGCAACTTAAAGAGAATGGGCTTGATCTTCCAAAGATAATACAGCCAAACTCTCCCTCTCCAGTACTTTCCCATTCAGAGGTGAAAGTGCACACTAACCCTGAGAACAGAATGACACATAATGGAGAAAGAAAAGCTGCATATGAAGAATTAAAACCCTACCAGAATACAAGAGAGAGACATAATGAAACAAAGTTAAGTCCCTGCCATCTTAATGAAACATCCCCTGCACCTCAAGATGAGGAAGATGTTCAGTACAGCATTGTCCAAGCTGTGCCATGTTATGTGGATGATTCCGAACCAGTAACAATGATTTTCATGGGTTATCAGCGTATTGATGATGATGATGCAAAAGCAGACCACAAGCTGTCACAATATGATGGGGTTATCCGTGCAGAATTAGTTATCATTGATGATGATGATGAAGATGACAGCAAATCTGAGAAACCAGCTTATCATCCCATAGGGCACTATAGTCAGGTTTATCAGCCACCAAGCAGGAAAGTCGCAGATGTCCCACAGACAAACCCTGTGAGCAATCTGGGCACGAGCCTGAGCAAGGTACCCCACAAAAATTCCATCTCCCTGAGAGAACAAGAGGAACGCTTAAGCTCACCGCCACATCGTGCTCATCTTCACAGTCAGATATCTGGAGATGGTACCGAAGATCCCTCACTAACAGGTAACAGAAAAGGAAAATCCTGTCACTGCTGTTCACTCATGTAGCAAACTGATACTACTCTTATCTGCTAGCAACTGTTACACTTTACTACTTGGATTGTTTCATGGACTAATTTGCAATTACTAATCATTTCTTTGCTCTTGTTTGTTAACAAATGTCAATTTGCATTTTGGTACTGTTGAATTATTTCATCTTTAGCAATGCACTAGTTACCATGTCAAAAATTGGAAAATAAACTCTCTCAGAAAAGCCATTTCTGTAACCTTCAAAGATTAAAAGTGGCTCTCTTTCAAGCGATGATTAAAAGTTCCATTAATGCTACCTCAATTAGCAGAATTAGTTTTCGTTTCTACCAGGTAACTAACAGCATTGCTTCTTAACACTGTCTCCTCATTGGAATGTTTTTGTGCCTATCCGTATTCTAACTACATCCTAGATAATCCAAATTGCTCCTTAAATCAGAAAGACTCCTTAATAACCAGCTTTACTTTGTGTTTTTCTGGAATCAGCATTGCCAACCTTGCCTTGACAATGTTTACGCAAGTTTTAACGTTATTTTGTTAATCCAAGTTAGATATTTTAATAGCCTCTGAAACACAATAGAACAGTTTTCATCACTACATGTGGTTAGTCCATATAGTCCATAGTATTATTTTTTAAACATTTTTTGTATTCTATTAATACTTAAGGTGTCTATTTCTTACTATAAAGTTTTACAATAAAAGGTTGAAAGAACAATAGCAAGATTTTCCAGAAACATGGAAAACTCCTCTCTATGATTATGTTGCACTGTAACACATACAATTAAACTGCATTTAAGTATATTTACAGAGCAGCAGATTTCAGACAATAGTCACGTTCCACTTTGAGGAAAGAACACTGTGCTTGAATTATAGGAAGACTGGGCATCCTTATCCCACATTCTCTCCCTGCTCCTCTTCCAGACTATATTCTGAATAACTTAGAAATTTGGTAGCAAAAGCGTAAGTTTGGACCCTACCTAAAGCTGCACTGGCAGCCCAGCATTTCTTTACAATAGAAGTAAAGCCAGAAGAGAGGGTGGTCATTGGATCACATAAGGAGTTCTGAGTATTTTTGTACCATCGTGCACTGATTGGGAAGAGCTATTCAGTAAGTAATGCTCTCAGTTTATAGGAGCATCATTGCGCACAACAGCCTGACACCACAGAACAGAAATATTCTAGCAGTGCCGCCCAGCCTTTCTGATCAATGAGGGCACTGCACCTTTCTGTCACTTGAGAGAACCTCTGCTTCTCTCAAGCACCAATCCTGCTGTCGGAGCACTTCCCCGTCTCCTCCAGGACCAAAGGCTGCTGCCAGCAACTGAAAGCAGTAATAGCTGGCACAGGCAAAAGAAACCACTCCAGCAACTGCTCCAGCCCATTATGTTTTGGGGATAGTCCCTTAATTCCCCCATCACATACATATAGGCACGTAACAGAGAAGCGCCACTCGCCCACCCACCAGCTGGTTCCTACTGAACAATTCATTCATCCTACAGCCCGCTGCGTGGGTGCTCCTGAACAGATACTCAAAAAGAGGTTTCCAAGAAGTAGCTATGAGCTGGCAGTACCATTTGGGGGAACCATCTACAGGCCATGAGATGTTAGCTGAGCACTTCTCTCTGTAACAGTCTTTGTTTATTTTTGTCTCCCGAAAGCAGCATCTGAAACTTCTTTATTTTTTCCCTGCACTCATAGACATGCTCTGAACAATCTAGGTTCTCTCTCTTTTGAGGTTAGTGGAAAACTAACACTGACTTTCATGGAAGGGGGATAAGTGTAAATCTAGCAACAACATTTGAGAATCCGGTCTGTTAATCTGTATTTGGTTTTAACCATTTACTTACAAAGTATTCTTCCAAGTAGGAAATCACCAATTAGGAAAAACCAAGTCCCAATTAAATTAAAAGCAGTTTGGCAACTGCCTCAAAAATACACCCGAACAGTCAGCACTGCCTCCAAGTGTCCCAAGTGCCCAGTAGAATTTGGAACTAAGCCATGTTCCTTTTTACTCCTCCACCTATTTATTGACACTCTCTAGGACATTTTCATCAGTGGAAAAAGCCAGGAAGTGACTCAATTTTTCCCAAGCAGTCCTGTAATCCTACTGCGACTTCTACAAAGGAAACAAAACCAGGAAAGCCTCTTAAATCTAGGACAATGTATTACATAGTACTGTTTCTTTGGGAAATAAACTGGTTTTTAGCAGTTTCTTTACAATCTAGCCTAGCAGATTCACCCTAAACACCAGCAGTGAAAAGAGGGGAGTCAAAGTTATTTTTGGTACCTCATTCATTACTAAGACAACAAACAGTACACCAAAAAAATAATCCTCTCTGAAATGAAAGTTTTGGGAGGCAATGGCATTTGAACATTAAACAGGCACTGAGGACTCAAAGAGAACGGAAAGCAAGGAAGCACGGGACAGACCAGGGAGTCCGTCCCTTATGTGACAATCTTGCTTTGGGAAAGAAATGACCCTTCAGAGCAAGTTCCTGAAAATGTTAGTGATGGCCAAGGACAACTAGGAGGCAGGGGAATTGTTCCATGTGCCAGTCTATACAGAGAAATATCAGATGAGATTAGGAGCCTTCAGCATGCTCCTGAACTGACGGAAATGTAGAACACGTCTCTTTCCATATGGGAGCAATTTTCCTTTCCCCATGAGCTTAATAGGGGACCAATATCTCAAAGTATGTGCCCTCAGAAAAATCAGAAAGGAGGATGACAATGCTATAATTAGGACACCAGTGCTGTGCATTATTAGAGCTTATTTTCTTTAAATTTGAGTCAAATGAATTTGTGTGCAAATGTTTTGAAGATTCAATTACCCATACTGGGGGGGGGAACAAAGGCTAGACATAGTGGAATGAATAAGGAAAGGAAAAACTGAAGCTGAACAGGCAGTAAAACCTACTGACAGTGTGGAACAGGCTCTCATGGGACATGAAGGCCCAAGGCTTTTGGCAAGTAGCTAGTCTAGATGAGCTAATTTCTTTCCTTACGACTGGAAGCTGTGCAACCTTCAAAAAAACACAACGGAGACTTAGCTCCATTTGCATTGAAGAAATTAACATACGACAACATTTTCATAAAGATTCTTGCATGCCATCCATTTCTGTAATGCATAGAGCAAGACAAAAACAGACCACAGGCTACAAGCGAAGCATCAGACTGATTGTGCTCTCAAATCTCAACCAGGACTTGAATCCTTCAGAATTCCTTGGTCTGCAAACAGTATTACAGGGTCTTTATAAGAGCTAAGCTTAACATCAGTGGCCCTATGATATAAAGTTACACTCAGATGTTTTTGATTTACAACATCTTCAACATTCAAAACATAACTCGAGTTGTACATTGGCTGACACGCATAAATCAAGAAAACAGCTGCTTTGACCCCCTGCCCCTTCGTACAGAGACATACACAGGATGAAGGAATGAGCCATGCTATTTTGGGTGACTCCAAACAAACAGGTCAGAGAGCTAGAGATTATTCCCACTGCATTCTCAGATCAACTACATGGTAGGGGGGAGGCTCTTACATATCAAACAGCAGCATTATATTGCCGTTCTAAAAATAACCTTAACATTTAATCATCTGCCCTGCTCTGGCACTTTAAAACGAACCCACATTATACCCAGTTACAACAACAGCCATACTGATGTTTATACAGATACTAAGTTACCCTGTCAGACTTAAATCAGGAATATGACTAACTCCCACTCTGACTCACTAGACCAGGAAGAGAAGAACGTTTTCTGTGAACAACAACACAAAAGAAAAAGGCTTCAAAACAGTTACAGCTCCCACTGAGGAGTTTAGTTTAAACAAAGAGTTTGTTTAATTATTCATACATCCTTTTAATCTGTCAGCATCTAGTCAAGGACAATACCATCTGCCTGCAACTCCTTATTGAAGGTAACAGAAACAAAACAGAAAAGAGCTGTGCCAATTTTCAAACAGTGATAACAGAGCAATTTCTTAATATTCTTGCTTTATTGCAAAATTACCACAACTAATGCTTTCTACTGATTTCTTTCTATAACACTGAAACAATGCTTATGCTGCTGGATTAACCACTGGAGGTATGTGTATTCTTTGGGTTTTTTTAAGTAAGGAGATTTAATATCAGAAATAGAAAGTCAGTCTTAAAATGCAATGGCTTTGTTTGTTTTCTTTTTTCAGCTCTGAGGATGAGAATGGCAAAGCTGGGAAAAAAGGTGATTTAATGATATGGAAGTAAAATTTACTACTCAAAGCAGAATAAAGCTAAGAAGAGTTTCTTCAACACACCTTTTTTGGATCATAATGCTTGTTTTTCTCCTCTGTTTTATGCATCTGGGTTATTCTGCCCTCTGCATAGTACAATGGACTTTAACAGACTTTTAGATTTGACCAACTGCCACATACACACAAATCACATCCTGGATTTTGCAGAGAGTAGTGGAAAGTTACCTAAGACCATAAACGAGGTGTATATCCAAGCATGAAGACATGTGTATAGCTGTTCCCACAATCAGGAATACGTTGTTGCTATATACACAGAGCAGAAACACCCATCTCCACAGAGCTTCACAGGACATTGTTTCACTTCAAAGTGTGCCAATCTACTCGATTTTGATTGAAAATGCCGTCCCAGCATTTTTCTAGTAAAAGCATTGGTTAATAAAAAACTAAACACGAGAGATAGGAGCAGGAAAAAAAGGTAAATATAAAAGCTGGTTTCCAATCATATCACCTTGGCCAAAATTTAAAGCATTCCTTTGTAAGTAACAGCAAACTAAACAAAAAATAGTAAAGTCAGCATTTAAATATTTAGCCACCTTCTAGAGATCCACAGTCCATCCACCCTTCTATTTTTCATATGACATTATAGCCATCCTCAGACCCTGCTCCCTTCCCCATGCCACATACATGCTGCCCACTCATAACCTCATAGATCGATCCTGTGCGTAACACCACAAACAGCCTGACCTCCCAAGCATAGCTTTACCTCCTAGCTTGCTACAGAAAGCCCTGCTTTTCCAGGAAACTTGTTGCCAGACAGGCAGTCCCTGTCCATCAGAGAAAAAAAAAAAAAAAAAAAAAAGAAAAAGTACTGCATAGGATACAGGTTTCAGCTGGCCAAGAAGCTAAAATTAGCACAAGCCTCCCGCCAGAAATAGGGAGCTGCCAATGGCTGCAGCTGCAGCAGGGGGTCTGTTACAGGTGCAGGCACTGCTGGGCGCAGCTCTCCAGCAAGGTCCAAGTCTCCCACCATGAACAGGTTAATTCTTCCGAGGAGCTAAGGGCCCTTAAAGCAGCCATAAGGTACAATTACACATAGAAAAATCATGTGCAAGTCTGTTTTTTTTCCAGTACATACAACTTTGGGAGAAAAAAGTGCCTCACAGCACTACATCCTTATGTTTAAATCACTATGTTAGCTTTATTTTGCTAGGTCTTAGCCTGGTTTGGATTACTAAACAGATAAAGCTCAGGTCGCATTATTCTAGTATACTGATTCAAATTATGCACCAGCAAAAAAAAACGAGCATAATTTTTTGCTGGTCTTCCTCGTTTCAAAGCAGGAAACTGAAGCTACTACCTCATACTGAGGCACGATGGTAGTAATCAGCAATAAATTTAACTATATTACACTTTCTATGTGTCTATCCTGGTGTTTTGTTGTTGGGGTTTCCCCCCCCCCCCTTTTGTTTCTTCTGTTATTTGTTGGTTGTGAGAACAGAGGGAGTTACCTTCAGCTCTTATTTTTACATCTTCTCAGAGGGTCTTAACAGGATATATCAAAAAGTGAGAGTAGGAGAGGGATATGGTCACAAGCAGTTCTTGAAACAGTGGTAGATTGCTACTGACACTCATGCCCTGCCTTCCCCAATAATCTGTGCTACTGAATAATGTGGAAAAGGGGGCAAAAAATGCTACTGCCAACATAATATTATTTAAAGTAGTTTAAAAGAAAGAAATCTGAAGAGAGACTTCACAATAGTAAATGCATAATAAATCTACAGGTGAAATTCACTACCAATACCCAAAAAGTAATGTGAAACATAGAAGTAACACTAATCATACACAGCAGAAGAAGTAGCTGTTAAATTGGTGTTATGAATCTCTTGGCTAGGAAGCTGAAGGCCTTGGTGTAATTTTAGATAGTCTTCTGAAAACATTAACTCCATGCTCAGAAGCCATGAAAATTAAGAGAGCTTTAGGACTCATTAGGGAAAACATGGGGGGGGGGAAGAAACAGCTGCATAATAACACTTCATATTTACAACTTGAGTAGAGTTTGGTCAGCCCATCTCTGAAGAGACAAATAGAGAGGGTAATGAAGATTATCAGAAGTGCAAAATGGCTAAATACAGCAGCAGTCATACAGGGGAAAAGACAGGCACAGACATGAGAGGCCCAGAGAACTGTGATAAAAGCAGGAAGGTAAAACCAAAATACAGATCATCAAAACAAAAACTAGCAGCACTTTCCCACAGAGACTAATTAATGGGAAGGCAAAAGCTTTTTTTTTTTTTTAATAATTCATTGCACACCTCAAATAAAATCCAATCACTACAAGAGTTCATGGTCCAGCTGCAGTTTCTAGCTTGCGACATCCTTATACAGATTCTGGCAAGTAGCAAAGAGACCTTGCCGGAAGAGAAGATATCACTGCAGTCTTGTTGCATCTCTTGGTCTAAGCACTCATTACTACCTCTTCTGGAGGCAATACTGGGCTCAGTTGATCTCTGCTTTGCCATGTGGCAATTCTGATGTCACATATATTAAAACTATTCAGTTTGTGCCAGATGAATTTAACTGTCCCACACTAATACGCTAGCTACATAGCAGCAGGGACATCAGATCTTAATTTGGAGGAACAAAGACAAAGTGGAGAATTCAAGAGTTGTATGCTTCTGGGAAGGAGGGATCATCATCCAAGTGCTGCAGCCTCAAACCTTTCCCACATATCACATCAAGAGATTTACAAGGCGGCAAATCACCTTTTTCACACATCAGTACAGATGCCACGCAGAATTCCAATTCATCATTAAAGCCAAACAATTTCTAAGGTCCAGCAAGACAAAAGACTCTCTGAAACAAAGCCAGAGTCCTCCTTAGAGCAGTGTCATTTGTCCAGGATGACTATCATAGATACCTGATTGACTGTGAGGCAGATCTTCAGTTTATGTGGTTTGCAATATGTAAAGTCACTTTTGCGCAGCATGAGGAAGAGCAGCAGAAGCTATACAGAGATCGAAACAGCTCGTGTGAGAGCTAAAACAGATGGTACCAAGATTGTTCTGAAGCACTCGTTCTCAGGCAGGTGGATGGGACAGCTTCCCCCTTCACACATACTCCTTAGAGAAGTTGGGATCAGACTGAGGTGAGCAAAGGATTTCTCAGAATTACTAGCAGATCATCTCTTTTAACCATCCTTCTACTCACTTGGAGTCTTACTTCAGCCTCCACTGAAGGTCTAAAAAAATCACTGAGATATGAACTCCTGCATTGAAATGCAGGAGATTGCCATTTTTCCTTCAATGGTTGCCATTATCTTAAGTTGTTTGGAAAGGGATGTACCCACATGGAGCGCAGTTTACACACATGACAAAAGAAAACAGGCTGTAACTGTTCAAACAAAAGCTTAAGCTTCAACATCAAGTAAACACTCGTTTCATAATGTCTATCTGTATGAACTGGCTTCAATTTAAAGATAGAGTTTCTTAAAGCTTAAGAATTTCTGATTAGTTCATCTAGGAACACTTCCTATTTTAGACATCCTTTACATGTCTCAGTCTCTGACTGACAGAACAAAGCAAACAAGCAAAATAAAAATGCTGTTATTTGAACACGAGCGCCACACCGTGTTACAAACCATGATGGAAAACAAGAGAGGCAGTCTCCAGCCTACCCAAAACTGGCTAAAGAAAAGACATGGACATCATTGTACTGAATATCAGAAGTCTCCTCATTTTGTGATTTTTAACAAAACAGAAGAGTGCAGCATTCAGTGTAATGAAGAGAAACATAGCACACCTTTTCTTAGTTCATTCTGCAGCCTGCATGTTAGCCAGCAAAAAAATTGCTTCAAGTAAAGCAAAGTAGCAGTGAATTCCATTGCATTTGAGCTATTTGCATCAATCAGTTTTCATTCAAAGCATACACAAGAAACACAATTTTATTTAAGTCAAGATCAGATTACCGGTATTTGGAGGCTGTACCTAACAACTCAATCAAACCAGCAGACTACTCGTTGTGAGACTTATCACAAGTTTCTGCTTGACTGGAAGTGTTTGCCTGTCTAGAAAAACCCAAAAAAGAAATATGCTAATGTTGATTTTTTCATCACAAGTTTGATCTGAAAATAAAAGAACAGTGAGACCTTCTTGATCTCTTCTTGTGAAGAGGTTTTCTTGACTTGAGTAGGATTCCTTTATGAAGCAGAGTAATATATGTATGACAATTTTTCTTCTTGATTAAAAAAAGACTATTTTAACATTCAATTTCAATAAGAGTTTCTCCAGGGTTAGCTTGAATCTATAAAACAACATCTACAAAGAAAACAAACAATTCATTTTGCTGCTAGGCAAGACTATTCTAGTTTCTATTTGATAGTGTTCTCACCTTACTAAAAGAGAAAAAATTTTATTAAGATATTTACATTCATGTTTTAAAAACCCCCATGTTCATTGTCACACACAAACAAAACAACACACAGTACAGCTACTGCATTACAGAAAGAATCCAGTGTTGACTCTAATTTTAAAAGCCATCAATTGTGCCTAGCTTGAGAGATTTTCTTCTATAAACTCATGGTATATGATAGAGTCCCCCAAAACTTTAGCACCAGATGGGCCTGAGATTTCCAGGATTTCGAGATGAGAGTTCTCTTAAAAACCCACAAACCCACGTAATTAGCCATATGCGCCTTGCCCTTCAGCTTGGGTTTTGCCATACTTCTTCATAGCTCCCCTTTCCTAATCTGCACGTGACTTCTCCAGCTTGCAGCAGGGAGGGAGACATTCCCTTTACACTCATTTGCAGTCTGCTGCTGCTGCTGACAAAGGGATTCATCCCAGCTCTAGAAATGCCTGTATGAGTAAACCAGTTACTTGAGCAGTCAGAAAAGATCACTGACTACAAACGCAAGCTTGTAGCTTTCTGAATACGACTTGTCCCTGCAACAGGCTGCACTGTGGGTTTGGGGAGATGGAGGAAGAGACGGAAGTAAACAGCTTTAGTAAATGGAGAGAACCACTACCTGACCCACATGCACAAGTATTTTAGAAGAGCTGGCCATCAGGTAGTAGAGAGATGTTGCTGTAATAGTCTATATACCAAGCCAGGCCTCACTATTTACTATTCTATCCAATACTCCAATACCTTTATTCCCAGCTAGCTTAGTAGCCCTAGGCTAAAGATTTATTTTGAAGTATTACAGCTAAAAATCGATACTTTCCAGTATCAAAAATGAAGAAGTGTCAAAGCAAACTGTTCAGAGCTGCAAAACACAAATGCAAGGCACTGTGCTGCATAGCATATTAAGGGTTCATTTCTAATATGCCATGTCAAGAGTGTCCCTCCATACTTGGGCAAACCATGAACCAAAAAAGTTGAACAATATTGTCTCTTTCCATTCCCTGTAACCACCTTATATAATCAGGTAAATCTTTTGTTGACTAAAAAAATGCCCTCCCATATTCTTATAAAACACAGTTCTGCCTCCTAGATATGCCAGCTAAAGGACTCTCACTTAACATTAACAGAAGCTGCTTTTCCTGATGTCAAACCAACTCCTAATCTATGTTTTGCTCAACAGTGCAAATACAAGTGCAACATTCCTAAGCAAATATTTTCACTTCCATAAAGCATTGAGTCGCATAAATCCCTCTTATTCATGCAGAAAACAATTCAGGAGCTACAAGCAAAGACAGCAAAACAAAGATCCGTACATACTGATAGGTTCTTCCTGTGAGTTTTGGGTAAGTAAAACTTGATTTAACACACTTATACTGCAAACACGCTTTCTCTTCATGGTTTAGAAGCACTGAGTGGGATGGGACAGAACAGTATTTTGAGTGAGGCAAACAGTGGTTTTACTAAAGGACTGAAGTTCCTAAACTCATATGCTTGTGCAAGTGTACTGCTCTTAGAGCAGAGAGAATATTTTTTGCATTTAACTGCAGAGATAGACAACAGCATTTAGCTCATGCATCAACCTGCATTTGTGACAGTTTGTCGCTAAAGGGGGTTCCTTTTTATGAATGCACAAAGCTGTCACGAGCAGGAAGTAGGCAGATCACATGCCATTAGAACACAGAAAAAAGTGAACAGATACGATAGTTTCCAGATCAATGTTTCAAGTTTTCCCAATAAGATTCACAAAAGGTTTAGGGAACTGACTATCAAAACAGCATTTTCAGCACGTCACCTCAGTTGTCTTATCCTATAAGCTTCAATGAATTTAATTACTGCACGTAAAAAATAGAGATTTCATTCCTTACTCAGGCAAAGACTCCCATTAAAAGTCCCATCAGAAGACAGCTTTTACAGGACTGTAGCATCCTTCTATAGATTTGAATTCCAGTTCTCCCTAACACCAAGCACAATGCACATGTGTTATTATTCTTCAATTACATCTTCAGGGACATGTTGAGGGAAAAGTAATAGAAAGCATTCCTTGCAAGTTTTTCAACTGCGCAGAATTTCATCATAGGATTCTCAATGACTTATTTCATATCTGGTTGATTGCTGCCAGGAAGGCAATGAGGAATATTATATTTCCACAGACATAGATTGTTAACACAATCTGTTTAAACAGACGACCCTGCAAGAAAAAGGGAAGAAAAGTCATAGAAGTGTCAGTCTTTATTGGTTTAAACCAAGAATCATCCCATCTCATCGTAACTATTTACAAAATTGTGACTTACCTCTGCTTCTGCATGCGTGAGTGACTGCAGTATCTGTACTCTGTCATCCTCTATCACTTCAACTGTCAGTGGGAAGAAAAAAAAAAGTTAAGTCTGCTCTTAAGAGGAAGGGGGTTTTCCACTTTTGTACTGCAGAAGTCTTGATCCTGTGACTAAGTCAGTCTTAGACAGGATCAAATTTGAAAAGCACTTGGAAGTCTCATCTGACATTTCATGACCTGTACTATCATGCTCACAGCACAAGTGAAAAATTATTCTGGAGCTGACCTACAAAAAGTAACTTCCGGACACTGAAGTGCAAAACATTTTGTCTCTTTTGCTAGAGTGAATCATCAAAACACTGAGTTTTGAGCTAAACAAAACATTTGTTTGATCTAAAGCCTTTTCCTTTTCATTTTAAGGTAATTATAATTTCATTAAGAAGTCTCCCATTAGCCAGCATGAGAAGATTCATTGTTCAAACATTTCAGGTTCAGTTCTGTATTTCTAGGAAGTAGTTACTGCAGTTAAATTCGCATCTTTTATAATCACTCCTTCTCTACATGCCACCTTACGCAGCCTCTTAACTAATCATGCATCAATTCTGCATGCCTCATCTCTGTCTTAGATACAGACGATTTACATGTGCGCAGTCATCCCCTCCCAGTGACACCAGCCAGTGAAGCGAAGAACTTCCAATGAAGTTACTACCAGTCTCTTCACTAGACCTTGGAGTCAGGATTTCACCCTCATTACCCCATTCACTCAAAACTGCAAGCATTTGCGCTCAAGTTTATGATCATTTTGCTCATGCAGTAACAGTCATTCATACCAGCAATTTGTCACAATAAAATGCAGACTAAATCTGCATGTGAACCTGGACTTTACCTACCCACCTGTGATCAAAATCACGGCAAGCACCAATAGATTCCTGGAAAGTACTTACACATTTCAGTCTGTCCCTGTGAACTGTGGTTTGAGGAATATGAGGCTACTATTTAAAATGGAACAAACCCAATTTTTCTAGAATACTTCAGACTTGAAAACTGGTTTATTCCCATAGCACTTTGTACAGAAGATGTGACACTTTTACTGGAGGGTTATTCCCTTTCAGCTTCCAGAATAGAGGCCAGAGAACATCTGAAATGCCATCCTCTCTTACTTTTTTTGCACGATCCTCAGTAAGGCAGGCAACAATAGGAGTCTTGTTGGGTTTGTACCTTTACGTATGAGACAGTAGCTGTGTATTTCCAGAAGAACTTCAATACTGACATGCCAAGCTACAAAACCAATCATCATATAGGTGTCCCATGGGTCTGGTAGGTCAAGTGCTGGTAGATCCATTCCCAAGAACAGAGTCACCACTAGTCAGTAAAAATAAGATTAAAAGACACCGTGTCAGGGTAATTAAAATGTGCTCTCAATGCCTTTGGCAATAGATTTCCCAAGAACTGCCGACAACTGCTTGGGGAATGAGGTTAAAGGAGTCCATGCAGCCAGAAGCTTTCCTTTTTTTGGCAGCATGAGGGGGAAGGCAGAGAGAAAAGGAGAAGGCCAAGATAGTTTTCATCCTGCTCAGTGCCCTATCCCATCCCAGTCATACAAACAGTAGCATTTGTGACTATACCAACAAGACCACAGTCATTTGCGCTTAAGCTGCCTGTGAAAACTCGTCACTATTAATAGAGAGCCTAGCTTCTGGTTCTGTGAGCGAGTTTCCCCTCTCCCATTAAATATCATTGAACTATGTTACTGTAAGAAGACTGTCCTCAAACCTTCCGAGATGAAAAGAAATTACTCAAGAACAGGTCCTTCTTACAGAGATCTTTCAGATTTGTCTGTAATGTCTTTGGTTTTACATAGTCACTTTTTCTCCCCAAGGCTGTACCCGATGCCCACTTAAAACTCACACAGAAGATAGCCAGTAAGAAAAAGAATCTTCAGAGATGCCTGGACTGGATGTCCACAGATGTTTTAGACAAGCAATAGCCCAGACGATCAAAGTTCCTTTAAATTACTTAAAAGGGAGTTACAGCTATTACTCCTACTCACCAGCTAGTATTCTAGCTGTTGTACCAGTACTCCAGTGAAACCAGTTAAACAACTGCCTCCTACAAAACAATGAAAAGCATTTTAGTGATTACATGGGGGGGTGGGGGGGTAAAAAAAAAAAAAAAAAAAGAACATTGTTACGTACTTTAAAGATGTCCCTTCAATATAAAAAGAATGTAAAGAAACAAGTATATTTAATCACTGTGGCTGTAACTTAATAAGCTAGTTCTAAGTACCTTGGCGCATGACGAGATGGTCTGAAACCTGCCATAAGTGGTTGGAAGATTGTCAGAGCCATCACGGTACAGCCGAGATAGGGATGAAAACCTGCTTGCTAAACACAGGACATTTTTAATATAATTTCTATATAAGGATATAGAAAAAAAGGTCACGAGAGATATACATCTATTATACTTTTATTAGTAAGTTACAGTGGTGGAGCAGCACTGCATTTAGACTAGCAGAGATGACAGGACACAGTAAGCTGCCCTGCAGCTGGATGAAGATGGTTCTCCTCAGCAGTATGAGATAATGCTAAGTCTGCCCAGGGTTTGTCCCACCTTTTTGCTGTATTGAGAAATTCTACCAGCTGAAGAGCAGAGAGCAATATGGCTGTAGAAGCTATGCTCCAAGCTCTTCATCCTCAATCCTGTGTCTTCAGGAGAGGCCTATTTCATAATTTCTCCCAGCACTGGTCTCCCCTCTCACCCTGTATGTTCTAATCTTAAGTCCAAAGCATTTTATTCAGTTTCCCTATCTCCTAGCTCATACCCGTGACCACATTCCCCAACCTTTAATTCAGATACTCTCTAGACTTTCCAGTTTCTGTTATAACATTGCTCCAAATATTATACAAGTGACAGCATCAGGTATACAAGTTCTATCATGTAATGTTCCAGACTCAGCTTAACCACTGGATACAGTTACTCGAGTCCAAGTTCACAACATTTCCAACAGGTTTACCATGTTAAATCAGCTGTCCCATCCCCAACTCCTCTCCCAAATTCAATTTCTCTAAGGAAGTGGGAAGACTACCAATTTAGTACATAAACTGTGAGCAGGGACTTCATTTGGAAGAAAGAAGAAGGAAGGCAAGTACTGAAGTTTTTCAGTTGTAGTTAAAGGAGACAACATTCCTCTTCTGTGTTGCTAGAATTTGAAATCAACCTCCTTAAGGACAGCTTTCACAGCAATTTCCTCAGCAATATTTGTAACCTGCTAGTCATCACTAGACCTCATTCTCATTCATTTGGTCCAGCCTTTACATTTGAGTTAAACAAAACAAAAGCACGCACTTACTTGGCTCCAACCTCCTCGGTATATAAAAGGCAACACAAAAGAAATGCTTGTAAGCATGACTGTGGTCAACATAAGCATACGATGCACCTAGAAAAGTTAAGTTTGTTTTTAGAAACTTTACAACTTATATGCCTTAAAATACATTTAACAGATATACAGATATTCTTAGGGTCCTCTTTAGACTTTGCTTTTACTACTAAAGGAGGTGAACTTCTGATTAGTAATAGTTCTGTTTTAAGATTAAAGATAAAAATCACACCAAGTATAATCTCCTATTTCTTGGATCTAGTAGGTTTATAATTCTGCTTACAGTAAAGCTAGAAAATGGTGGAGATATGGGGAGATTTTGCCCACCTGAAACCACATCTCTTTTCCAAACAGGAATGAATGAGACCAGACAGGTTTGAAAAATCGTGCAACAATAACACCAATACTAACTGTGGTAATCCAAGCAACAAACATTAGTGCTCCTGAAAATTAAAAAGATACAAGGTAAAAATAAGTAATTTAGCTGCATATGAATACAGCTTCAAAGAACGTGTAATAGTTTTGTCCATACACATATGGTCAGAATTTACTAGTGATAAGTTTTTAATCACCTGGTTCAGACTACAACTTTATAGCATGTATCTTGCTAGAGGACAGAAACATCTGTATAAAAGATAACCATACTACTCCCACACCGCACCACAGAGCGTCTCTGGCTACTGCACGTTTCATATACGCCACTACAGTTAGTACATACTGATGAGAGATGCTGTTCTGTCACCAACTTAGACATCAGAAGATGAAAGGTGACATTTCCTACATTTTGTTTGACAAAGAACGAGTGATAGCTCTCTCACAGGTCTGCTTTAAAGTCCAGTATTGTGAGAGAAAAAATTCTTATCAACTTCAATGGTTCTGAACTGTCAGTTGAGGTGTTTCTCATTTCAAATAGAATTAAATCAAATAATGCAATTCGAACAAATTAAACCAGAGAGGAAAAGGTAAGCAGAAACAAGTCTTAATTATAAATTTAAGAGAAAAGGAAAGTGCAGGTTCATTTTCCTGGGCAAAAAGAATCTTATAATGCTGTTCTTGAAATGAAAAATTAAGAACTTTGTCTTCACAGTCTCAGATCTTGCTAGCCAACAGTATATACAACATGAGTGCCAGAAAGACAAGAGGAAATACCTACCCTGCATTAATTAGGAAAAATTAACTCTCCAGTCTCAGCAAGTCTAAAACTAGAAGACAAAAGGTAGATGCTGCAGCTTACCATGAACCTTGATAAGTCGCGGGGACCGGGAACCTCCAATATTCTGAGGAAGGCCTGTGATATTGTATATTCCATTGGTGATTAGAGGCTGACGACGATGTTTGTATATCAGTCCACCTAAGCCCGGACATAAAGTGGTTTATTTTCAGCTAATGAAAGCCACTGCACTTGTAAGCGCACCCAGTCCTCATTTATGAATGCAAGCCCTGTTGTGACCACTGAGCATAATCACACAAACTAAATTTCTGACACACGATACGGTAAGAACTTAAGATGTACGTTAAATATGCAAGACAGCTTAGATGCCAAGAACTAACTCACCCCTCTACAGAAGATAGCTTTCTTCACTACACGCACAAGACGTGAAGAATAATTCCCTTTGATGCTAGTCTCCATTTTAAAGAGATGTGGCCAGGTCTCAAGAAGCTAACAGCTCCTAGCATCAAGTGGGCATACAACATACATATATAGGCAAGTTTACTGTAACTTCCAGAAGCAAACCCATGATCCAGAGAAACAGTAGAGATGACTGGACTAAGTGCCTCAAACTTGGAAACCTTAGTTCAGATACTAATTCTCAGCTAAGCCATATCTTACATAAGGGTTATGAACTCATTTAGAGCAAGAAGGAAAAGTAATCATATCTAAGTCAAGTTTACCTTCACTAGATTCCCCGTCTGCCAGAAAGATGTAGTAACTGGCATCCAGATTAAATCTCCCTTTATAAGCAGGAAGACGAATACTCCTTCTGAAAGAACATTGAAGAACACCATCCACAAGCCTCCATGACACATCTTCAAGGGCATTCTGTGAAAAAGGAGACATTTAATACCCAGTCTACGCTAGCAAAGGGACAAAGTAATCATGGACATGAAGTTCCTCAATAGAGTAAGCTGCCTCCACGTGACTTATTTTTAAAAATTAAATTTAGACTTCCAAAGGTAACATTTACTAGGAAGAGCCCAACCAATGTCACCTTAAAGAATTATGGATCTACCTTACTATTTCCAGCTGCTGTGCAAAATAAAAGCACAAAGCAGCAGCTTACCATTCATTACTTCAAATCTACATTTGTGGAAGTGTCTTAGTTGTTTTCAAATGTACCTCTGAATCCAAAACAGGAGGACTTCGCCCACTCAGATAGGCAGTGCTTACATGAACGCGGTGGTCCTTATTAACGCAGAGATATGCATCATCACCACCCTGGACAGTTCAAAAGAAAAAGGTATTTATAGCCCAATAAAATCCACTACTTGCAGTCTCCAAAAGCTCTTTTATTAATATATGCAACAAGACCTGAGACAGATTTCTCTAGCTGTCAAGTTGTTACTTCCCAGTTTTCAAACACTTCAGTGATTACAGAGTCAAACAGATGACACACAATAAGGCACGTTATGATTTACACACACCCCTCCCCACAGTAACAACCATATTATCAGAAGTCTCTTTAATTATTTAGCACTTAGTAAATTAACCAGAGATGGATGTTGACTTTTTTTTTAAACTCTCTGTAGTTAATAGTTGGTTTTCCTCATAGCTATAAAAACAAAGTATTGTTAAGAACCAAGTGCTCTTGCACTAGGAACATGAGTATAAACAGTATCTCTTTTATGCAACAGTTTATGGATTATGCATTTGTCAATAGCATCATCCCTTCACTTTAATACCAATTAGGAAAAAGGATCTCTCAACACTTTTTAAGATTGGAGTCACTCCTGTACAAAAAAATGGTGAAGTGCAAGTGGTTTTCGGAAAGCATAGCAACTCAGCTTCTGACAGGTGAGGGACTTTGGTTAGGTAACAAAGAAGGATTTGTCTAACCAGGAATTCAGTCAGCTACCATGCAATCGGACAGGTTGGATTCTGCTAAGACAAACAGATATCCAACAGGGAAATTCTACTGCAAATAGTCAGTCCTGAGCTAAAACTGAATACCCATCTATAAAAGGCAATCTGTGCTTCACCACTATGGGAGGGGAGTTAATTTGTGTGACATCTAGCAGCATTTCAGTTTTCCAAATGCATGTTTTGCTCGAGTATCATTTAAACTTTACTAAGATCACAAGAGCAACTAAAGTAGTAGAATAGGACACTCACCATCCACTGGTCATGGGACAATGCAAATGCTAAATATCCTTCACTTGGACCACTCATTTCAATAAACACTGAACTCTTCTTTTGTTGGAAGGATAGAAAAAAACAGGAGGCACTTTCAGGATCACAGTCTGAAGGGTTCCTAATGCAGAACTTCATACTTCCACAACCTGATGCATTAAACTAGACAATGAAGCAAACAAACAAGTCATAAGCAATGAGAGTTTCCTCCTTTTCTGCCCCATTCTAGAAGAAAGCATACAAGGAACAGCAGAGAAATGCCATCTATGTCTATATACCAATCTCTTAACGCATCCCTACAGTTACCCCAGGACTAGTAGGTTCGAAGCTATGCTTTCACTCAACTTGAATTTTCACTTTAACGACATCATAATAGAATAACTTTAAAAAGAAAGTAAAAACTTTAGAGAAACTTCCTTTGATTTAATTTTTAGAGAGGTCCTATCAGCTCTAGAATGCAGGAGAAATGAAGGGAAGACCAGCTTTTTGTTTCGTTCTTAAAGTAACAATTCCTCTGATGCACAACGAGAAAATATATGGATTAAAAGTCTCACTTATTCTGGATCAAGTAGTGATGCTTGCTCAATCCATTCAAGAATCAGTAATGGAAGTCAGTAACACAAATGAACTTATAGAAGGAAGCTCCTGAGCCTGCAGTTACTAAATAGGAAGTTATTAGTCAGGACCAGAGCAAGTATTTTTCCATCTCTCTTCCCAGGTATCCATAATATTTTCTGACCATTAAGTTCTAAATGTTCTATCAGCCTTCTGACCCATGTGTGGCATGACGCTATTTAACCCACACAAGTTCAGGCAACTCAACTAACACAAGAGGGTAGTTGTCTATGTTCTTAGTCTCTAATATCCAAGTTACTCATCCATCATCTCTCACTTTCTGTCAACAGGCTCTATCGACGTGATTGCATCAAAATTCCATTGATCGCAGGCATTCAGATAGCATTATTTAGGTTTATAATTACTTACTGGCTTTGATAAATAGGAAACTGGGTGTGAAGTTGGCATAGCCTCTGATGCTGCATGTAAGGGTGTTGTTGGGGTCGGTGCACTAGGCTGAGAAACAATGGGACCGGGAATCTTCACCCAGAAAGTCTTGTATTTCTTCACAACTGTGGCTCTTAAACACAATGCACAGAGTCATTACTGTATACATCAAGAGCTGATTGTTACTTTAAAAAAAAAAAAAAAAAGGAAAAAGCAAAAGCTTCTATAGTTTGTACAACTTACTTGTAAACCCCCTATCTTTATGCAGGCCTCTACTATTTTAAGGATTAAAGTAGGAAAGTATCTGAAATTTCAGTGGGAAAATAATTTTAAAACATACACTGCATGCTCTACTAGATATAAGAAACATTCATGCCTGGCCTTGGAGAAGAGTTGCATAGCTTTCATCCGTTAGTTCCCAAAAAGCTAGTAGTACAACAGTGGGATATACATACCATTTTTGTTACGTGCAAGCACAGAAAAATATTCCTAACACTGTATACTACAGGCATGAGAAGTGAGCAGTTAACTAGAAATACTAAATAAACCAGTCTCCAAATCCCCTTCCACTGTCCCTGCAAAAATCAAAATAATCATCTCCAAGCCTTCCCTAAAGAACAAGTGTCTGCATTAATGTAGACCAGGCCATTAGTCCAAGGTTACTTTTCAGTTGCTGGTCAATATTTGTCACAGACAATGGTACAGGTTTACCTTGGTTGCATTTTAATAAACTAGAACAAATACTAGATTTACTTACAGAAACTGTACACGTTTTGGTGCGTCTCTAGGAGCGATCCAATAAACTTTTATGTATTTCTTTTTTGCTTTGTTTGTGTGACTGACAGCCGAATTCTGAAAATACACATATATCAAGAGTTACACACTGGATATGCACAAAGGAGATTTCAGCTAACAGTCATCACAGGCTGCAGCTAAATCCTAAATAGACACCACACTGTTACATTGCACAGACTGAGTGCAACTAGCTTTTCCCCAGTCAGTCATGATCAACACAGATGAAGTCTACCACTGAACCTTACACATACTAACAAACTTTAAGGCTAAAAGGAACAACTACAGGTCTTCCAATCCAGAAGACTCCAGTGATGAGACAGAGGTCCCTGCAGCATTTATGCTGAAGTGGTATGATAAAGCTCCATTTCTTAATAGCAAGAATGCAGTGACTGTACAAAGAACAGAACTAGTATTCCAGAGCACAAAAAGCAAAAGCAGCCTTGGGGTCAGACAGTTATTTGCACAAGATAAGCAGATCAGACACAGCACTGAACTAAGCACTGAACTAAGCCCTGGGGCGGTCAGTGAAGGAGTCGGG
>JMFS01072032.1:0-13341 GCA_000699545.1 Podiceps cristatus
GGCCGCAGAGGAGGCGGCTGTGGAGTAAAGGTGCGCTCGTGGTTAGCCCGGGGGCTGGGGACGTCGTAGGAAGAGGACGAACTCCGTTAGTACGCGGGTTTGTAAGCTGCCCCGAGGGAGCAGTTGTCTGCACATCGAAGACTTACTGGATCCCCGCCTATGAAACTGCCGTTCCTGGCGTTGCTGACACCTGGGGCGTACTGGGGCCGGGTGGCCTGTGGCACCCCTTTAGGGCTCCAGGGGTCTCAGCTGTCTCCCGGTGCTGCAGGTGCCCCCGCAGCTTCACTCCCAGCTGTGCTGGGTCAGAGCCCCTTGCTGGAAGGAGGTCCGCGCTGCTGTGCCAGAGCGGGGAGTGGGAGTGCCGGGTGCGGGTGGGTGTCCAGGCCCGCCCCCTCGCTGCGCAGGTCGGGGCAGAGCTGTGTGAGGGTGGCTGGTGGTGGCTGTGGCTGGGATAGCGGCGTAAATGGGAAACGTGGCGTGGGGTTCCCGGGGGAGCTGTGGCTCTGCGTAAGTCCCGTGCTGCTGCAAGGCTCTGCTGGTCCCGTGTGCGAAACTGCCCTGACTCTGCCTAGTGCAGCCAGCTCTGGGGCAACGGATGCCGCCAGTTCTTTCTTTGCCTGAACTGCCTTCTGGTGTAAGTAGGCAGGAGGGACCAGCTGTGGGGCGGGGGCAGTGGCTGGCACAGGCTGGTAGAGCTAAAGGATAAACCGGTCGCTTCAGGGGGAAAGAAGTGCTCGGTCTCCCATGTTCTTTCGCTCATACCAGTGAATTGTACCCACCTGGTCTTGCAGTGTTCTGAGTGAGGATGTGCTTTAGTGGTGGAAGATTCCTTTACTGAAGTCCACCACAAATGATTGCACGTCCACATTTGTCGCCTTTGTGTACAAGTTGGAGAAATAATGTGTGGAAAAAATCAAGCTTGAAGAGGTTTGTAAATATTAATATCTTTACTCTGGGAAGTGGTAAAGTAAATGAAGTGCTAGAGTGGCATAACCTAGGGGTGACTCCTGGATGACTTCTGCGCTGTTCAGTCTTGTCAGAGGAAAGCGGGCTATAGTAACTGTGATCTCTAAAATACTGCTTTTAAATATTGACTGTAAGGAAAGGTCTGCTCTTTCTGTATGCCTGTTGTTAAAATACTAAAACAAAAGCCACAATTATTTTTTGTGTTTATTATATGAAAGGTAGTTTAGGGTTCATACCTCACTAGTTGAGGGCAAGTCACTAAAAATATCATCTATAATTTGTTTAAGATGGCGAATGTAATGAAAAGCATGTAATTAAAAACAGATGTCAGAGGTTGTTTCTATTTATCTTTGTGACTCACCTTTATTTTAAAATGTTCTTAGATATCTTAGATGGAGCTCCTTAGATCTGTCTAGCTTTTATCATGAAATAAACAGCTTTCTGCACTATGTGCTGCAAGTTTGATTGAACCCAGAGAAATCTATTTGTAATTTGAGTTAGGTAGTCTCAGATTTCTGCAATATAAAGCACTGGAATGTAGGCTGGCTGCTTCTTCACTCTGTGGGGACCCTTGCGTAATAGACTGAGAAGTGTTTGCAGCATTCAGTGCTACCTTACTGGGAATTTATTGTTGTTTTATGTCTTGTGCTGTACTGTTTAGATTTTTGATTCTGTCAGAGTGTTCTGATGACAATTCAAAATTATTTCCTGCCTTTGCAATTGCATAGCAACAGCGGGGGTGGGGGGCGAGGGGAATAAGCAACTGCAGGAGGTTGTAGTTGTGTTGTTACAACACACATCCACTATTGTAAATTGTTGTACTTTGGAAATAAATGGCCTTGTAGAGAGGCTACAGATCGGAATACAGCCTAGTTTGGTATTTGTCACACTGATAGTACAGTAGTAGAAGTAGCAGCTCGCTTTAACCCCAGACAGATGTTACAGCATCGATCTCTCTGTTCAAAGTGAAGAGGGGAGTGAATGGGGCTGAACTGTGGTTTGGTGTCTTTGCTAAACAGGTAAATATAAACAGGGGAATCTTCTACAGGTGGTTGTTGGTGGCTAATTTAGAGAAACAGCGAGCCGGAGGAGGAGTGTTGGATGTCCCTGTCAGCAAAGATGTCTGCCCAACGTCTGTATGAATCTGAGAAATGCAGAGCATCCGTATTACTGAAAGAAGGACTCATTGGACAGATGCAGTGTTAAGTGAAGGACTGATACGTACAGATAAAATGATCTAGAAGATTAAATATTTTCCTGGTTTTCTTTTTGGTTTTTGGGCTTTTTTTTTACTACCTGTAGTATACTTTACTGTATTAAATTAGTTACTCTCTTACTCCACATCCCTTTTTCCTCAAGTCACCCCTGAGGAAAAGACACTTGTATTTTTGCTGATTCTAAAAGCTTGTCAAATGAATAATGCCACACTATTAGGAATATAAAATTTTACCTTTAAAAGTATTGTATGCTTAACTATTTCACTTTATTGTTGTAAATTGCTTGACTTCTTGAGCCCAATTTAAGTACACTTGCAATTTTTGCAAGCCATAATAAAGATGTACCCCCCAGCTGCTCTCATCCTGTCCGCTGTATGGCTTTGACAGGTTAAAAACCAAAAAAGCTTGTTGCTTTCTCCTAGGTGGGTACACTCTGCATTGGAAGTGCCTTCCGTTGCTCTGAATATCTTCAGTTGTTTGATGATTTGTCCGAGCATTTCACAAGACCTGTGCAGTTCTGTGCCAGGGCGTGCAGGCTAGGTCAGAAAGGAGAGTAGGCATGGCTAAATTGTGGATAGCTGCCCTAATTGGGCTCAGGGGAAGGGGATGAAATGAAGAGTAAATGAAAACTAATTGGTTTCAGTAGTACTATGTTCTGTATAATGTGCTGTCTGATAAGCAAGTGTCCTTAGAATAGATTAAAAAAGTATGTATTTAAGAACAGATAAAAAAAAAGAACGTATTCCCTAATTAACGGTTCTGCAGAGCCATCTGGAACTAGTCTGCAGATAAGACTTGTACTTAGTGTCCAAGGTTTCTTTTTAAAGTATTTTGTCATAATCTAATACTTAAATAATGTTAAAAGAAAAAATAATGTTAAAAGAAAAAAGTATTTTAAAATACATATTGAGACTGCTTTGACATGCACAAGCAATTTTTGCAGCTACTGTTCTACAAAACTGTTTTCTTCAGGTTTCTTCCCAACTTCATTGTTGTGTTACAAATCGTCATATGGCCTAGAGGTCACATCATTTCAACAGCATTTCTACGTAATACTTTTCATGTGGTGTTCTCGAGACATTTTATGTCATATGCGTATTTGACAGGAAAATATAGCACCTCTGTAAGATTATAATGGGGTGCTGAAAAGGCTATGTTTGATAATATGAATTACATCTTACTACATGGATACTTTGATCAGCATGTTTTTGTTATTCACACTTCTGGGATCTGTTTGTGTTCAAGTGGGAATTGCATGACTCTAGGTTTGACACTGATTTTTCACTTTGCTTTGAAGTGTCAACAGCTTTCTCAAAAGACATGGTATTCTGTTTTAGCAGGCAAATGTTACTTTTTGTTACCTGGTGAGAACACTGATACAAAGGGCAAATTGCATGTATAACTAACCATGAAATATTGTTTTGAACAATAGCCTTAAATGTTGCTTTATACAGTCTCTTATATAGTATTCTTTTTTTGCGTGCTTCTCATCAAGTGCTTTAGGTTTGGTGGGGTTTTTTATTGTTGTTTTTTTGGGGTTTTTTGAAAGATCGCTTTATTGTCCCATGTGTGGATGGACTCAGCAATGTAAATAGCGCACACTTTGTACCTGGTATATCTGGAAAAGATGTATATACAAGTTGGTATTCTTGATACAGTATATCTTAAACACTAATTTGCTTACCTTATTTTATCTAAACAATATATGTATATATGAGAGAAGGTCTTAGTGGAAATTTGCAAAATATTTTGTGCAAGGAGAGTTTGGAAATAAGATTTGAAGTGTTTTGTTTTCAGGTTGAAAATACCCAAGCATTTTTGATATGAAAACCTGGACTACTGGTAATTTCCCAGCAGACATGTTTCTGTTAGAGCCTTGCTGTGTCATGACTGGCTTTTTTTTTTTTTTTTTTTTTTTCAGTTCCTATGGCAACAAGGATTTTTGATCTGGAAAGCAGAATACTGTGTATGGTTTGAGGGAGTATAAATTTTCCTTGTTACAGAAATTTTGATCCATGAAAGCTGGTCAGGCACCCTCTGTCCCCCCTCTCCCATCCCCCCCTTAATAATCTGTGTTTTGCCTGTAAGATTATATGTAAATATGAATTCCTGTTTGACAAGGACACATTTACCTGTTCTAATTTTTGACGTAGTATAAGAGATGATGGAAAAATTGTTTTTCATGATATCCCTACACTAAGCCTTTACGTGTTATCTTCTGGGTGGAGTCTTGACAGACAGGAGGCTGTTTTATATGCGTATAAATTTGTGTGTATGTATGTTGTGTATGCGTATTAAAGGTAATGAGAGTTAAAGTTGCTCAGGATTTGCATTGGCTTCTGCTAATGTTTGCTTTGGCTTGGACTTGTTTCCAAGATGCATTCATAAAATATTTACTTCTAAAATGAGCTTACACATTTTAATTAAAGAATCTCAAAATGTTGTACTTGATTCACAAACTAAAATTTGTTAACAATGGCAATAATCTTGTGGGTGTGTGTGTATGTGCCTATACCTCACCTTCTCAGGTGGCTACATGGGTGGTAGTGGCAATAATCTTGTGGGTGTGTGTGTACGTGCCTATCCCTCACCTTCTCAGGTGGCTACATGGGTGGTATGGGATGGTTGGGATGTATCTTGAACCAAATAGTTACAGGAGAAGCCTTGATAATGTAACTATGCTTAGGGCATGGGTAATTTTTTCGAAATTAGATAGATTCCTGTAGCAGTGGTGTCTTCTCTAAAAATAGAAGTGACCAGTGAGATGCAAGGCCTTCCCCCTTTGCAATACATGGAATCCTTCTATAGTTTTGTGTTTTTTTTTGCTTTGGGTTTTTTTTTTTTTTTTTTTTGGTAACTGGTAAAAAAGAAAATGGAATGATGTAGTTATTGAAACAAATAGCATAGGTAAACTAGGCAATTACTGTTTATGCCGTAAAAGCCTCTGAAAAGTACAACTAAATATTTTCATGATACCTGAAAGGCAATTAGAGATGCATTAAAAACAAATTTGGAAAGTAATAGCTGCTGTCAGTGGCCTGCTGGTCTTCGTGTGGCTTGGGCTGGGAGACCTCAAAAACTGCCACTGTCACCACACACGTGTAGTATTATGAAGGAACCATGAAAATGAAAAAACACCACATTGATCTGTGCAACTGAAGCTACTCATCCAAAGACATGCAGTTCTGCTCGAGAACTTCATCCAAATACTTGTTTGTGAAAGATTTTTCACTACTGTCACCTGTCTGTGTCATAGCTGTGACAAAGTAACATGTATATACATGAGAGAGAAATTGAGCTTCACACCAGTACCCGGGCATGAATACCCTGGTTGCATTGAAGTGTACAACAGTATCAGTTCCAAAATGACTGTGTGGGTTTTTTTTTTTTTTTTTTTTTTTTCCTCACTTCCCCATTGCAATGGCCTTTTAGGAGATGGATTGAACACAGTAGGTGCGTGCAGTTCTTGGGAAGAACAAGTTTGAAGTCAGTTCAGTGCTAGTGTTGAAAAACAGCTTATAGCCTGCAGCAGTTTATCATTCAGAATGCTGTATGTCATTCTGGAGCATCCTTATGTTTGGGAATTCAAAAAAATTGAGGTATGAAAACTGGAATTTTGAACATGTGTCTACAAAGATTTAGGGTGGCTGATAGTATCCAATAGTGTATTGCATACCACCTCCTTCCCTGCCTCCCAACACAGCCTCGATCCATTTGTAAGAGCTTGAAGGTTTATTTTGGTATTTGTTTTTCTGGCTTTGCTGGTAATGCTAGGCAGTGCAGTTTTTCACTGAATAATTTCTCCAGTGCTCCCTGAGAATTCAAGAGAAAAGATAGTTGCTAGCTTGAGCTTTATGCTTGAGAAATGTGCAAAGTCAAGGAGAAGGGATCCTTTAAATGCCATTGAAGAATTAAGAGTTGTGAATTGCGGTGTCAGAAATTTTCCGTTGTATATGGAGAGGATATGGGGCTGGTGATTCTGCATGAAGCTGGATGAATAGGTCGAGCAGTTAGCTTCTGCCTCTCTGAGGCGCGTTAGGAGTGACAGTGCGATGACATAATCACTGACCCTAGATTGTTCTCAGCTATAAATCCTCTGGTTGCAGTCTCCACTGTTCCTCAGCATGTGCCGTTCGTGTTTAAGGGCTTTTCAGATCATCTTCATCACCATCTGCTACATAGTGGGAACAAAACAATTGTGCTGTGTGTGGAGCCAGCTGACTCCCTGAGTGGAGATGGAGGTTTGCAAAATACATCTCATCTCTGAGAACTTGTTTGTCTGGTTGGTCTCATTGACATACTGTGCACTAGTCACTAGGCTGTCATGGATGGAAAATAAAACAAGGTAGTGACTCATTTACAGGGACATACGTGTTCTTTGAGCAAGTCAGATGCTGCATAGTGTATGTGTGTTTTCATGCCTGTGTACAAGAAATACTGCTTGTTCTAATGCATCCCTAATTAGAAGAAGGGAAATAGAGTCTGTACGTAAAACATCTCGTCAGCATCCACATATTGGTAACGTTAGTTCTGCATGGGTAATGAGAAGGTAAGCAACAGCATTTTTTAACTGCAAGTATTCACTAGGTGTCAGTGCATAATCACACTGAACTGATGTTCTCCCTGAGAAGTTCTCTGACGATTGTGGTACCTCCCTTATGAAAGGGATTTTAAGGAAAATTCCTACCTTTGTCTCCAGAATGTAGTGTGGATAAAATCTGAGAATAACTAATGATACAGAGGAATTATTTCAGCCTTGTTTTTAGGAGCAGTCTGATAAAAATGCTGATTTTAAAAAAAGCAAACCCATTTTGTGCTTAATAGAGGTAATTTAAAGACTCAGAATATCCAGTGTTGATCATGAGCTTTCTTGTCAATATCTGGTGTATTACTGGTCAAATACTGTCTGTGATACTGGTGCTGAGCCTGGGTATGACTAAAATTCCCATTAAGGTGAGGAAAAATGGCAGTTTTCATATTGATACGTTATCTGTAACACAAACATGTTCACTTAATTATTTGCAAAACTACTGGTTTCTTTAAGGGATGTAAAAGATTAAGTCTGTAAATGTCAGTTGAAGTGGAGGAAAACTCCATGACTATAGCTAAAATTACCTGTTTCTCTGTAAGCAAATCTTGTTGTCTTGCTATATTGTGTCACTAGAATGAAATATTGTATTTATTAGAATATTTTAGTACTTGCATCTCAACAGTATTTTTTTAAGCAGATTTAAAATCATAATGTTTAGCCTGGTTTTAGTGGTAGATGATTATGGAATGTATCTTTTCAATCTGTATTGAGCTATCAGCATTCATCTAGAATTTTAAGTTGTTGCAAAATGATTTTTTTTCTCTCTTGTATTTGAAAGTGTTTGGTGAGAACTGTACATTAGTAGGTTAAAATAGCAAAAGTAGTCATTTACTTGATAAATGCAAATATTTCAAATGTGTCTGAACTTTGTGCTGAACTCATCCTGTTTTATTTTAATCCGTAGCACCTAGTGAAGGGTAGAAATGCTTACATGTTACCCTTTTATATCTTATATACTTACAAGTGAGGCCTTTTTCAGCACTATGCCCTGGTACCCTGAGGGAAGTGTTAATACTTGTGCTAATAGGTAAGAGAAGTCAGTTTGGTTACAAATGTACTATTTTTTTCACTCATACTTAACATTATATGGAAACGTATTCAGTATGTAGCAGGAATACTGGATAGCCTTCAGTGTTTTCCCTATTGTTGTAGCTGTGTAAGAGGACCATGTTTGGTGCCATCTTAGTTTCTATCTGGAAGTTAGTTTCTAGTATGTATAAACAATCTATCGTCGGACAAAGGCTTATTTCTTCTGCCCTGGTGTCCTGGTTACATCATGCAATGACATTTAAGCATTACATCTGTCATCATGAGACACTGCTACCTGCCTGGCTAGATTTTAAGACAAATTCTGTTTGAGCTTGTATGAGAAAGTCCATAAGAGTCAGGGCAGGAAGACTGTAGAGATTAAAATAGAGGTGTATGTTAGACAGTGGTCTCCCTTACACAGACATGCTGAATATAAACACATAAGTTCTAATTGTAAGAGAACTTGAGTGACTTCTCATTGCATGTGACTTTCTGACTTTGTGTCTCTGAACATTGAATGAAAGCCTATTCTCCAGCTTCAATTGCTCATTAACTTCACCAGAATTATTACCTATTCACAATGATGCAAAAGAGAGCAGATTCTGTCGCTGTCTTAAAAATTGTTCCTAAGGCTTAACAATTTATGTACAAGAAATGCTGATTTTCATTTTTAATGACAACTTTGAGGTTCTTCCAGGACCTTTCTTCAGAAGTTGATCTGTCCGAAGAGGTATGTCTCTGCCCAGTGACAAAATCCCTTATCTTCCCTTGTTTGACATGTCTTAAGGTACTTCTTTAAAATAGTTCCTGGTGCTTGCTTTCTACTGTCCTGCTTTTCATTGCCAACTGTGACATTCTGTTGGTGTGGTTCCTTTAAAGTTCATGACTCCACTAAGCATATTCTTGCTGGCCAGCTGCTGCACTGAAGGTGATTAAAAGGGCATTTGCAACTCAGGAAACTGATTTGATGGTTCTCTGCAGCTGCAAGTTTTAAAGTAATACATACCGTGTTTTTAACATAAAAAATAGAGCTTGTATCTGTGCAAAATACGCAAAGAGAAGTTCGGCTGTCCTGCAGTTCACTGGGGTTTCCATCTTGCTGAAATGGACGTACTAGCACAGTACGATATCTGAATGTTTGAACTACTTTAGAGTATAGGCAGGTGCATACGCTAAGAATCCAAAACACTGATCCCTCTTCTATGGGTGGACTCTTAATGTAATAGGATTTTCTCTTTTACCAATGATAGACATGTACTTGTTTATTGTAGTTGAGAGCACTTCCTAAGAAAGTGAGAGAGAGGGTGCTGTTCTTTCCTCAGACTGAAAGTATTCAAATCCATACCTGCATCTTCCTGAAATGTACCATAATTGACAAGCTATAAAACAATTTGGGGAAGACAGTGCTAAGCAGGAGTCTTATCTTTTCTTTTGTGTGATATTGGATGAAAAGGGGCATAACACGCTAACCTAATACTGGGTCATTCAGTTGTGTGGAGGGATATCTGGGCTTCCGTGTTCACAAGATTGTTTTGGAAATAAGGACTAGACTTCTGTTCTCTCCCAAGTGAGTGTTCTCTTCTAGAACATTTTGCAAATCCATATGTGAAGATACGGGTGGATTGTTTGCAAAACACTGTTTTCTTTGGTGTGGCTGAAGTTCTATGTCACTTGGGGAATGAGTACATTTTAATTTATCAGCAAAACTATACACCAACATTTTGAACTCCACCTTGGCTATGATAGAGCAAAAAGGTAAATCATGACCTTTCTTGTCACAAGGAACATGACAAATCAGGCATCCGCTGAATTTCTGAAAGGCAACTGATCTTTCATATAATTTCTTTAGATTTTTTTCCTTTAACAGCTCTGTTGCTTACAAACTTTGTATTAGTTTACTTTTCATCATACTTTTCATCATATTTTAATGCTGTACTGATCATCTGTTAAGATTAAAGATCTTCACCCAGTGCCTATGTGATGTATAAGTTCTTATGTTTGTTGCATGTACAATGGTGAATTTTACCTTAGAGCTAATTACAGTTTTAAAAAAAAAAAAAAAAAAAAAAAAAAAAAAACCACTAGGAAAAAAACCATAAATGGAATGGGTGAAAGTACTAGTATTGAAAGGCTCATAAGTACTGGTTGGTTACATCTTCTTATGAACGGGAGCTGATTTCCTCAGACGCTCTAAAAAATTTCCCTGTCTGTTTTGGTGAGCTATACATTGGCAGCACTGGGGAAAAGCAATGGATGCCATCAGTAGCAATGGTGCATGACCTTTCTTAAGAGTATGCATAGGGTAAAGGAGGAGCTCTTTAAAGTGACTTTGGGAGTTAAATTTTGCACGAGTGTATTTAAAAATGTAGTACTTGTATTGGTAGAAATGTAAAGTGATGTTAGGGGTTTTTAACCAGAAAAAATGCTTGTATAACATACTGTATGCTTGTATAACGTACTTGAGGACCAGATTCACTGTTTGATCCCTTCTATTTGGTCACTGGTTGACATGGATATGCAGAAAATCCAAAATCTGATACAGAAATGTGACTTTCAGATATTAGTGTAGCCTTGTGAGCTCTCTAGTAATTTATGTGGACTGATGGTGGGCAGTCCCCCAATATTAACTGTGCCTGAGTATAAGGCTGCTTTTATGTGAATGTCACCAATATGTGGCTGAGGAGAGGGTAGCTGCAGAGTCATGTGTGAAGCTTGGTTGGGTGTAGAGAGCAGGGAAGAAAAAAAAAAAAGAGGGCTAGGACACTGTGCATATGGTTGAAATCAGGATGGTAGCACACAGGGCATAATTTATATTTGATAAATTAAGTTGATTTTTAATTTTATTCTTTGAAAAATGAGAGATGCCCACAATGCTAACTTGGGATCAGCAGCATATATTTGGAGGAAATGTATTTTGGTATTATCCTTGTTCTTAATGTTTTGTCACCTTTCCAGTCTGAATTAGATGCTTGTAACTAACTACAGCATAGCTGCTTGGGCCTAGAATACTTGGCTTCACACGTTTATGGTTTTTGGACTTTGTTATGTTGTAGTACTCTCTGCAATGAAGATTTCTGAAAGAACTACTAAAGACTCTCAAAAGAGGAGAAATAGTTATGTTTGTTATTAAATGAACTTCCAAGAACATTTGAATACACACTCAATGCACATACGATCTCTCAAATCAAATTTTAAGCATTTTCTCTAAATGCAAGTTCAGTAACATCATCTGTGGGATCAATTGCCATGAGCATTCCATGTAAACCATGCTTGCTTTTGAATAGGAACTTTGATCCCATGACAGAAATAAAAGTATTAAAGACTGATGTTGTAGTTCCTTCATCAAAAGCCCTTATTCATCGTCCTAAAAGAGAGAGAGGGAAATATATCTTATACTTTCCATGTATGGTCTTTGGTATTTATTAAAGTAATTATTAATAAAAGACTTAAAATCTCCAGGCAACCTGGGACATGTGGAAGCATTTTTTTTTCAGGCATCTTTATGCATAGTTGCCATCTAGGTCAGAACTGGATTGACTCAAAATCAGCTTAAAGGTTTCATCAAGTCAGTGCATTAGTAGAGGAAGAAGGAATATAAATAAAAGAAAGTCATCTAACCTGCAAAATAAGCAGAAAGAAAAAGAACCCTTATTAATCTTTCAGGTACTCAGCTGTGGTGACTAAGTAAAATCTCATAAGGCGTCTGTCATAGCAGTGAAAAGTGGTGTTCCTCCCTGACATAGCTGTCAGTCTGTGTCTGTGTTTCTTCCAAAAACGATAGTACCTCATCTTTTTTCTTACTGTGCTGTGCCAGCATTATATTCCTCACTGGAGCAGGTATAGCTGAAAACCAAGAAATTTTTTTACAGCTAATAAAAGCTGGGTTAGTAAACTTGTTCAGGTTTGCTTAATTTTGCCTTTCAGTCACAAGTATCTTTTGAAGCATAATGTAGACTTTGTTTTTGAAGTCTGATGTTTTAGGCTTGTGTACTGTTGTTTAGTTATGAGAAGTTGATTCCTGATTTTGGGAAGAACTTACATGACTTAGTTGTTGGTATGTAAGTAAGAGAAATTGGAAGTAATTTCCATACTAGAAAGGTGCTTTATAAGATAGTCACAGATGAATTAATGGAAATCCATGTATACTTTTGTGCAGAAGTTCTTTGCTCACCTTTTCTCGCTTTTGTGTAATTTATTACACTACTTTTGATTTCACTGAAGGCTGATGACTGTACTCTTGAGTTGATTGAAGGAATATAAATGGGTGTTGGTAAGTGGCTGGAGTCTGAGGAAGTTGAAATTTATGTAACTTGGATTTCTAAGAGGTGAAAATTAGTCTGCCTTGAATATGTTTCTTGCTTTTGCCCTGAGATCTGTTTCCGCCTCGCACTATTTTCATGGAGGTTTTTGATTTTTTGTGTGGTGGTGTGGTTTGTGGGTGAGTGTTGTGTTTTGTGTGTGGGGTTTTTTTAAGAGGAAAGGAGAATTTGTTTTAGTTTTGCTTGATTTTGTTTATCAAGAAATAAAGAAAAACTTACCTATTATGACAGAGGTGCTGCAGTACTGTTTCTTTTAACTACGGAAGGAACTAACATACTCTGCTTTTGGCCTTCAGCTGCACAACAAGCAATGTAGCTGTGTGTCATGTCCCCCTCTCCCACCCGCCAACATAGAATAATTTTTACAGCTCCTGGATAGATAATTTTTCCAAAAGTAACATGTATTCAACTGTCAGATCCACTCACCAGTATGGGGACTTCTAGGCATCCTAGTGTGCCATATAAAAAGGGCTTGGTTTGTTACTATTTTGAACTGGAAGAAACTGTTCAGCACAGTTCCTTCAGAAACAGGAGAGTATTCTAGGCTCTATCAAAGAGTAAAAATGTACAAATGCTGTGGTAAAGTAATCCTGTTGTTCTTCCCTGAAGTAGTTTTGATTTTCAAACTATAGGGTGATGTGTTTTCACTGTGCATTGCCCATAATTATCCAGCTGCTTCTCCAATCTGAATAGTCATCCCTTCAGGCTTCATTAAGTGCAGTCAGTAGGGCATAGAAGCCAATACAACTCGTTGTATGGCTTCTGCATTTTAACACATTGCTGTTTCTGACTGCAAAGTTCTAGTTAGTTCAGAGACTCGCGGAAGCTGTATCACATATCCGATTCGATAGCTTCTTGCTATTTAAACCTCAGACTACTGGAACCCTATGTGCCTTAAGAGATTTTCATCTAAGAGATGGCATCTGTCCACTGTTTGTGAGAAAAGACCCTCAATTCTCCGTCTGTTTTCAGCAATGTATCATAAGTAATATCCTTGCAATGGCAGCAGCTTTAAATTAAGGAAACCTTGACCCGGATTTCATAATCAAACATCAGTGTGTTCCATTTCTTTTGGATTTTTCCAGGTACCAGCCCTGAGTGCATATTAGAAAGTCATGTATAGCTCATTCACCACTTTTTCTTCTTTCTCTATCAGTATTTACTGTGTGTGTCGACCATGCTGGTACATTTGCGGGTGACACCAAGCTGAGTGGTGCGG
>KL272808.1:0-29905 GCA_000699545.1 Podiceps cristatus
ATAAATATATTAAGTAAGGTAGTAAGGTAGCTAATATTACATTTATACAAATCAATCATTCTTATACTGCATAATAAAGAAAAGAATGTAGAGCAGGCCCTAATGCTGGAGCAACAATAACCTAGACCTGTAACTAGACGCTTCAAAGCCTGACAGTCCTGTGCTAAACGTTGCTCAAAATAAGGTCTACATACATTCAGAAAGTTCTTGGAAAGTTCCTGAAGTTAGCATGCACTTGTATACAACAATGCAGTATGTTGCATACGCTCTCAACATGATTATGACAACCTCTTGTAAGAATATGCCTAATTCATTCCATTTTAATGTCAAAACCATGGAAAAACTGGTTTCAAAAGTGAAATGGGCAAATATAGCAGATTTTTGCATCCTACATTCACTAGCCATGACTACCAAATCAGGAAATTTATCTCAAGTGCCAATCAAAAAGCCATGTGCAAGACTTCCACATTTAAGGAAGAATGTTAATTTATCTTCATAGTGATTTAAATAGAACTTTATGTTCCCGAGAGAAACTTCTGATCTAACAAAAAATAATATTAGTAAATTTCCCAGAGACAACTTTAAAGGGTACATCTGATCATGAACGTCAGGGGAAGTTCATGTTACATTAAAAACAACACAAAACAAAACAAGAAGAGAAGGTGGAAATATTAATAATTTGGAATAACTGATCTCTCCTAAAAAACTATAAAAGGATAGCTTTTTCAAGATGAACTCTATCACAATAATAATTTCTTTTCCTATCTTCTCATGTCTAACACTTTCTGTCAATATTTAACCAGCTCTCAAAATACAAGATGACAACACAGTATTTGTGATATATTCTATTTCCATTGTGTGAACCATATTAGTATTTTTTAAGAAAAAGAAGTACAGACCAAATAGAAATACCTCATATTCTACTGTGAAAACTAGCTGAGGAACAGAGATGGGCATCAGTCTTATTTCAGTGACACAACTCTGAGGGGAACAACATGAAGAACGTTCCACAGAAGATGTCGTTTCTAGGGTCAGTGAACATAGTAAAGATATTTGCACACCCCTTTGCAAGTTCTTGGCATAGGTAATACTGCTAAAATTAATCACTTCCTTCGGACTTCAAAAATCAGAATCCACACACTGAGTAGAGACAAAAGAACCTTTCTCGAAGAATTTGATTTCTTACTAGCAAAAGATCAGTATAATAACTTAATAAACAAAGCACACCAAAAAAAGGTGTCCTATTGGTAAAAAAACCAAAACAAAACACCAAAAAAACCCCCACAAACTTAAAAAACACATTTACACATCTTCTTATACATGCATTTAAAATTTTATCCTTCCCTCTTTCCAGAAACTGTCATTGAGACACTTCAATAATTCTGGACTTCAATTCCATTTCACAAAGTTGATCCAAATTCACCCAATCAACAGTTTCAGAACCCATTTCTTCAAACCAGTGATCCCAGCTTAGCGTTTATCTACTCACATGTTTAAGTTTTCAAACAAGCACTTTTGTGTTGCCCTCCCCCCACAATGCTATATTCATACTTGGGAAAAGAGGTTTCCTAATAGCAGCCATACTCAGCATGGCCAAAGAGTCTTCTAGGCCACCCTCCTGGCTCCAACACAGGCTGAAAGCAGAGTACACAGAAAAATACAGTAAAAGGCCAAGCCGATATTCCTCTCAAGCTTAGCCATATGGGGCCCACTGACTTCCTGCATCAAGGGAGGTTTAATTCTCCTTCCCACTCACTATAGTGCTTTAGGTTCTATTTAAAGATTTTCTTACCACAATGTCTACAAGGAAAAAGGGAAATGAAGCTTCTAAAGCCCTATAGTTAGCTCTTCCTTCCTTCTATTCCCTTTTCCTTCTGTATTTATATTATGACTAATGTAAGACATTGTAATCTTTTGAGGAATTTTTTTCCTTATTAAGCAGAACTCAGACACAATCCTATTACTAGGATTCCTGAATGCAGTGACAAATGAATAATAAATAACAAGATGTAATATTCTTAATGGCAGAATCACCTAAATACAGTATTTTATAGGATCCCTCCTAGCCTTCATTACCCCCATATTCTCTTCTCTATAACAGGAAAAGTGTAATAACTGTGAAGATAAAACCAAAGAATGGAAACTAGCATAATACTGTTTCCTTTGTATCAGACTAACTGTATGTAGTAGATCTACTCCACATATCTAAAAATAATATCTAATTCTTGTGAAGCTACCCATAGATTCTTGAAACCTATATACAGGCCAGGAAGGATTCACCACTCACATTCACCCCCCCAGGAAAGGGGGAAAACAAGAAATCAGAAGAAGGTAGCAAAAAGACAGTTTAAAATCTTTTCCTCCTGCACCTACTAGCCTCAGATAAGGATACAAACCAAGCAGTTACAAGACCCAATTTCAAGTCCCAATTGGTTTCAGCAACTGATCGACTAGGTGTGTAACTACAGCTTATCGCTATGCTGTGCTGCAGGTGCAAACCAAGGCGAGTCCCAGGCTCCTGTTCTCATTTGCTAGGACTGGGGAAGTGTCCAGAATAGGCAATGTAAGTTTTCTCCCCTCTGAAAGAAGAGTGTGAGCACATGTGTAAAAAGATGGAGTAAGAAATAACGTGTTTGTTCAGATCTTGCTCTAAAAAGAATTGGGAAATGTATGAGCTGTTCATCAGACTCAAGAACTCTGAAGCACTGAATTCTGTATATTAGGCATACTACGACTCGAGGGTGAGGAGGGTTGCAACAGCCAAACTACAGATAGTACACAGTACAAGATATTAACTTGCCATTATGGAAGTAAATAAACAGTGAAATAGGGTGGAAAAAAGGTTTTTATAAGTGCTGGGAAAAAAAAATAAAACACACATGAGGGACGGAAATTACTGCAAAAAATAAAAAAGCAAAATACAGATAACTCTACAGATAAACATCCTGAAAGGAAGAATGCAATTTATTGACTTTCAGTGCTCATATACATGAGAAAGAAACCTAAATAGATTCATATATAAACCAGAAAGGTATTAAATATGGTTTCTTAAGAATTTATGTGCATGTTCAGCTGCATTATTTTGAATATCCTACCTTAAAGAGAGAAGATGCTGTCAATAATATTATAGACTTGAAATATATATGCTTGAAAATCAAAAGTTTGTACTGGAAAACTATTAAATCAGCCAAAGAAAGAGCAATTTACACCATCACTAACATATCGCTTATCTAAAACAAACACCATGACCTCTGCTTACCAGTAGTTGTCAAGTGCTTAATGGAATTAAAGCACTTGACATCAGAGCTTTTGAACTCTCAACCATGCTCTTTTCTAATCATGTTGTTCTGTATCATTCTAATTCTGAAACCTTATCACTTTTCTTTCTTTCTTTTCAAAAACAAAATAAACAAAAGCAGTCCAGAAACTGATAGTACTGGCTCCATTGTCTTTACTACGGTACTTGCAGTTGGTAGACATCTGACTGCAAGGGAGGTTTCTGAAACTTAAGTCAAAACATTTCTGTTTTCATGACATTGAGGAGTTTGAAGTATTTCTCTTAATAGAAACAACATGCCTATTCATGGGAATGTTGGCTAAATTTTCGTTACTTAAATGCCAACATTGTTTGACAGCCAATCACTCACATAAAGAGAGATATAATATCTAGTACTTACTAACATTGCTGCACCCAATAATGAATGCAACATAAGCTACTGCAGTACAGTGACAGCTGTTTCTGTCAAACCTTGGTAGTGCAACATGCCTAGAAGTTTTTTGTCAGAAGTGTAAGCTAATTTGTAGCTTTCTTCACAAGAAGAGGAAGAAAAGGTTCCTTATTCCCAAAACCTGATCTTAACCTGCCTTCAGATGCCCTTAAACGCTGAAACATCAAATTGCATCCTGCCACCTGTGAAATCACAGGAAGTTTCAAATGCCTCCTACTTGACTGCAAGCAACAGTAGGGTGCAAGCAATAGAGGTAATTATGTTTCAGTGTAAACTATGACCTGAAAACTCAGCATCAACACATTAAAGAAATCTTCACTACTTACTGATTCTATGGCTTTTGTTAAGAAAATGTACAAAATCAAAGTTGTACTAAAGACCTGTATCTTATCATATCTCAATAAAAGTGTGATCTGGAATGGACCTTGAAATGCTACAGAAACTGCAATGCTTAATAAAATTCAGTATTGTTTTACTGAGCAAGTCACAAATCTACTATGAGTTTTTGTTGCTACTGAAAACTTCTGATGATATGTTTACATAGGTAATGCATCTCATTATTATTCCCAAAGCTAAAGTATACAGCACTAAGGATTCAAAGTTGAAAACAAAGAAAAAAATGCATAAGATTGTTACAGAAATATTGAAATCTGGTATGTTACAAACAGTAATTTAAGTTATTTAGGACAATGTAATGAATTAAATATTACAACCTCAATTTTGTATTACCTGTCTTTTCATTGTTCAGATTTGCACTTTAAATGTTATGTTATCATAACTGTTTCTGCTACTGTTCTTGTCTCTACATATACAAAAAAGGAAGGATTAGATTGACATCATCTGGAGTTGTATATGTTCGTTTATTTTTTTCAAAACTCCATAATTTAAACAGCAGTCCTTTATAGATATGAAAGAAAAATAGAAATAGCACAATTGAAATACACAGATTTGCAATGCTGTAGAAAATTCCTCTACTACAAAATAATATTTTCTGCTTACCTTGTATATGCCAAAGAAAATTTGTAATCCAGTGTTATCTTATATATTTTTCCAAGCATGTCTACCAAGAATGAAACAGTTCAAAAATTTGCCATTTTTGAGTTACCTTGATTTTTAAAAAATCTTAATTTCCTTTCTTAAATGAAAAAAAAAAAAATATATTCTTTTGCTCAAGGGAGAGGAAATTTTGGAAACAGAAAAAAGTGCTATTCAGTAGACAGATAAATAAATAGTACTCAAAAGGAAAACATGCCATCTTGTACTTGGTAACGAATACACATAAATTCAATGCATGTGAAATACTTATCCAAGTTTCCAGAGTCATCGGACTAAGCATTTGTGAAATTGTTTATATTCCATAAATACCATAATGCAAGAAACATACAGTTAAATATGGAACATTATTCTTCCATATGCATCTGCTTTCTTTTACTAAACAGAAGGCTTTGCCATCTCAGTGATACCTTGCAAAACATGCAACTTAACAATGAGTTTTTACAGGAAAATATAGGCCATGTTAGGAGTAAATGGATCCATACTGTGCCTTTTCAGGTTTGAACAGTTATATTTTCTATGACAGGCTGAGATATACTATAGCTATGGTATATTGTTACATCCACATTCTGGAGAGCTAGAAGAGGACAAAGAGGGACAATGTTACAGATTGAGAATCCCACATGTATTTAAGGACAAACGTTAAAGTTATTCAACATGTAGGGTGAAAGTCTTCTGTCAATATTCTAATATGTGAACATGTTGTAAATATAGAAATCTTTCAGAAAGAGTCATCAGAAGCTTTTCAACCAACTTATAAAAAGTTCTCTGGCAATTATTCACAGAAAGGTATTGTTTGGAAAAATGAAATTTCTTCATACATGAACTACTTTTTACAATATTTCTGAATAGTTCTTTTTAAATATGTACATTCTATAAGAAGTCTGGTGTATTTATTATTAATATTTTTTAGTTCCCTTTTACAGATTTGGGTTGTTTTTAAATTGCCACAGGTATCTTGCTCAACTCTTCTAAACTTTTAACATTAAGCTTTGAAAAGCATACTTGGAAAAAAAATCCTAAAAATAGAGTTTCTGAGAGAAAAATCAAAATCACTGGAAGCTGAAATGAAATCTTAACTGTATAAATGATAATGAAAAAAACAACACTAAGATTTGTGCACACAATAGTCAGAAATTGTAAAGCTAACCAGAAGAAACAAACTGTAATATAAACATAATTCATCTTACTTGGATTTTGCCTCTTGCAACAATGAAGGATCATCTGTAGCCAAATACACTCTTTTTTTGTCAACATGCATTCTGCGAGCAAGAAGTTCAAACCGCTCAAACATGTACCATATATTCTTCAATGGGATGAAATGCTGCCTCTGTTCCTACTTTGTCTGTCCTTCGGACGTGAACACTAGAAAAAGGCAGAAACTAGGAGTTCAGTTTATATATACATGAAGTTAGCTGTCTGTCTGTTCTTGAAAGCAACATAATAATCTTGCAAGGAAGGCAAAGGGTAACTGAAAGAAGAGAATGAAGGAGGTTTAATTACAGCAAAAAGGTTAAGTTATCCAGTGTAGTTAGATAATGCTTGATTAATACAGTTTAAAAGCAAAATGGGAATATTCACATCATAGATATAGTGGGACATCAACTACAATGCAGGGTTTGAATTAAGATAGTTAGAAGTGGATCTTCTTCCCCATCTGGTTGAAACCTAACAAGTCTTCCAATCCTCCAGGGATGAAGTAGCCTACTGGACTCAACGGTCAAAAGCCAACTAACTTTTGGACAGAACTATTGTCTACTCCTACAAAAAAAAAAAAAAAGATTAAGGATTGAGGAAAATTCTGGAAGGAAGCAATATTTGCAGACTGTATTACAGCAGCAGTGAAATTTTTCATATTACATGACAATAAAACCTTTCTTCCACAAGTTGTTCTTCATTGCCCATTGGTGCTCCACACAGACCTTTCCAATTCATAGTTACTGCTAAGAAACAATAGCGAAAACATCGGCAGGAAAGGGAAAAGCACATACCATGTCCAGGTGCATCCAACAATAAAATCAGTTGTGGATTGTGGCATGTAAAATGTAGGGTTAGCCTTTTTTCCTCAAATGTAAAGACTATAGGCATTAAAAAGAAGACCCAGACAGAAAAGTAGCTGGAATACAAGCTGTAAGGCAATTACACGAATGAAGTTCCTAGATACAGAAGGACTTATAAACAAACCTTCTATTGAGCCACCTTTTATATATCTGTCCAACTATAGATAGGAAAGTATGCTGAAGAAATACTTGTAATCAACTTGTATTATGCACAGTTCAGAAATAATAGCTTCATCTAGAAAATATTCTGTCTCCCCACAAAACGCTGGAGGCTCTTGGATAACCGTCATGAAACAATTTGCCATGAACAGGAATCACTATATACATATATTAAAGCACAGACAGTTAAAACAAAATACTCACCCGATCACTGGATGTTTGAAACCAAGTTTCCTTGTGGCTTCCTCTATTTCTTTTTCTAACCAAGGCTGTGGACGAATCAAGTATTTGACAAACTGCGAGACCCACCACACAGCAGGATCCCCATGTACACGAATTAGCCTATCAGCCAGGTCTTCAGGGATAGCCAACGGTAAATAAGGTGGCCGTGGGTGCAAGCTGTCAACAATGGGAAGTTCCACCACCTGAACATCCTTATCATTAGCCTCACCTGTTTTAAAATACATACTAGGATGAGTCAAGTAATTTACTTTATTAATAAGCTTTACCATTGGCAAGTAACATCCCAAACATATCAGCTAAACAGTATCTTCAACTTCAGAAAGACTACGTAACCTTTACTATACTTTTTGAAAATAGCAGTAAAAAACCTAATAACAATCACAGTTTTAGACTAGATTTATGCATGAACTGTATCTAACAATCCACTCCTATAGAACAAAGTTGAAGGTCCTTAAATTCTTAGCAGCTAGTAGTCAATAAAATATAAAAAGCATTCCTGTTTATATATTCATACCTTTTTATATACAACTATACCATTACTGTGTGCTAAGGCTTACTTGGACAAACTTGTTCTCTAAAATGCTTGACATTCAGTTACTTTTTTAAAAATAAACAAAACAATATTTTAAGCCATAAGAAATTGTGAACAAAAAAAACTATACAGCCCGGCTGCTCTTGAATATTGCAGGAAATCTCAGCATTTCAGACATCATTAGAACCACTGAATTAGCTACTCTGTTGACAGAAGGGGAAAAAGGACAGAAAGAGAGACAATTCCTGTCTTGAAGAATACGACAGGGTTATTTAAATATTTAAAGAATGTTTGTTATGATCAGGTACATTTTCAATTAATTTTTAATAGATTTGAAAAAATTGTCTTCATAAATGTATCTATATGTTAATAATTCATCACTGTTCTGTATAGCATCACTATAAAAGGATCTTTTAGAATTTCCTGTAGATATGTACTGCAGGTATGGATGATATATTTTAATTCAAGAAGACAATTCATATTTTTACCATTTATTATATCACACTTATAGGAATAGATTTAGTAAAAGTTCACAAATTTAGTAAAAAAACTGAGCATTTAAGTTTTCTTACAATAAGATGGATAAGATTTTATCAGAATGTCTTCAGAAAGCTGCAATAAAGAAAAGCAGCCTGAAGCCAGGGAACTGCTAATGCTGGTGCAGATGTGAAGTATTAGTCAGAAATCTAGAGGAGCAAAGTTTAGCTTGGGAATGGTATGAAAGTACACTTGAGGTTCCATCCTTTTTACCCTTTCCCCCTCAATTGAGAGTGGGAGAACGAACAGGTTGGCAAAAGAAGCAATAGCAATCTTAGCCAAGGGAAGAAAGAAAAGACTCCAGTCTTAGGTTAGAAAAGGAAATTTGCTGCAATTCTTTTGAGGAGAAAAAGCAGAGGTGCTAAGGTGCGCACACAAAAAAGTGGGTTTTTATTAAGTATGGTATCACTGACGTTTTTAATCTTCATTCTATCATTGAAAACATATGTTGTGTAAAGACAGCTATTTTGCAAAGTCTTGCTATTTATTGATAAAGCTGATTGAGTGATCTGACTCACTATTTGGCATTCTGACCTTGAAAAGCACTCAATACATTGTTCCATACTAGTTCAAAGAAGAGTGTGCTTCTAAAAATTTCCACAGGCTGTCTTAAGGTTTTGAACAACATGAGATTGGCCAGCAATAACTAGGAAAGCTCTCCGCATATGGCAAACTAGATTAAAATATACCAAAATCACAAGAATACCAAAGAAAATTGTGAAAAAAACCCTAACAGATTTCAGCTTTCATCTTGATGTAACACATTGTTTGAATAGCAATGAAGTTGCAAAAGAGGTGCTGTGAATCAAAATCAGAAACAAACAACATGTATTTCATTAAGGCAAAACAAACAATTAGGTTGGGCAAAATTAACTACCAGGTCAAGTGTTAAAAATATAGATCAAAGAATGTGTTGTTATAATAATGAGAAATTTTGAAATGGTTACAGAAGTCCCTCATACTTCAGGACTTTTGCCAATTACTAACCCTTGACACAATACTTCTGACACACAGAGTGTTATGCTGAGACAATACATGTTAATTGATTTTAAAAATAACAAAAATGAAACAATGGTCATCACTATTTTCAACAATGTTCTATTTTGTTAAAAGTTTACATAGAATTATAAGTGGGCAAGGTGTATAAGTCTACTTAATCCAAACATACAAACTTCTGATAAAGCACAGCCACTTGATATCACCGATTAGAACATCCGTGTAATCAAACATTCTTTGCATAGCAGAATGTCAGCCTTGTTTCAAGTAACTATCAACATTATTAGTAAACGTTACCTGAAAACCTCTCTGAGCACTTCATTCATTCTCCTATTTTTTCAAAATTTGTATTCGTATTTCAAAATATTCTTTCAAGAAGTTGTCCTTAAAAGTATGTGAAGGAACACTGCGCTAAGCACACTCCTGTTGTATAAATGAGAACCTCAACTGAATTTCAGTTTGTGTTGCTAGAAACACAACTGAATAAACACAAATGACAATGGAATAGCTTCATTGCTTTTCTGTTTTTATAATACAGACTTAAGCTGGTATCAACTTGTATAGACTAATCATAGCTCTTCTTTGCTAAACTCTACAACCTTTCTGCCAGTATGAAACCTCACCAACAATTTTAAATTCAATCACAGAAGATATGTCAGAATGCTGGGAACGCTGTAAGATTAGCATGGGATATGGTGAGAGGGACTGCGTTGAATTCTCACAAGGCTCCTCATTGTCTTGCTGGCTACTGATATGTACTGCAAAGAGAGCAGGTTCATCAACTTCAATGATACTTTAATGCTTTTCTTTGCAAAGCAGACAAAATCAAAAATGGAGACTATGCAAAGTTCTGGTGTGTTACGCTATTTATGAATTGTCAACTAGTTCAGAAGAAATAAAAAGTATGCTTTTATCTGTTCTATGCTGCAGACTACATTTCCTACAACTATCTTTTGGGCGCTTCCAAACAATATTAGAGTTACCTAGTAAAGACTGCATGCCATAGTTGAATTATAAAATGGAATCAAAATGAGATAAAGAATCCTATTTTTCTTTTAAAGTAGTCAATGTAAAATGTAACTTGTATATCTGTTTTTTCTCTAAAATTTTGCTTTCTACATTTTTAATACAAAGGTTTTGAACTTGGTTTCTGACCAAGTTCCACTTGTTACAGTGTTCCACTTAATTTTTTAATCATCTTTTATCTCATCAAACCTTTTAAGGCAGGCAGGTATTGAATAAATTTGGTGCAACTCAGTATTAAAGAAACTCAAAATACAGTCTTTTTTTTACCTTTTTTCTTTTTTACACCCAGGTTTTATATGCCATATGGGTAGTCTTGTCCTATTCATCACTCCAAGTCTGATTCTTGGTAACTTCAGGAGGGAATAAACCAAAATGTTTTCAAATATGCCAACATGTCTTCTATTATATTTCTCAACCCACCATTCCCAAGGCTTTTTTCTTGCATCCTTTCCTCTCCTCTCTTGCATAACTCTTGCAGCTGCCCTCACACACTCCCATGTCTCCTACCACTCTGTACTGTTTTCCTGCTGGAAAGTGACATCTGTGATCAGTCAGTCACTGCTGCTCACTTGCTAGTAGGCCTGAATATTGACCTCAGCGGCTGTATACATGCACCCAGGCTATCTACTTTGAGGACTTTTGAAAGACTTTAACAAGACCGATCTCTTTTGGTCAAATTTGACCAAAATTCATCCCACATTCAGAACTTGTACTAAGGATAAAAAAAAAAAAAAAAAAAAAAAAAAAAAAAAAAAAGAAGCAAGGATACAGCATGATGACAAAACCTTTGCTCTCACAAGAAACTTGGCTAAAATAATTTCCTGCCAAAGATACTATTTTTTATAAGCTACCCCCCCAAAAAAACAAAACAAAAACCAAACAATAACCAAAAAAACCCCAAACAACTTTGATGGTAGTCTTATTTCTGGTCCAGCAAAAACTCTTAACTTTCAGAGCTCCTGAACTACCAGGATGTATTTGTAATGCAAATTCCACTGACTAATAGTATTTATTTTCCCATGTCATTCTGTTTGTTTTTTTTTTTTAAAAAAATCCTATCCATAATCAAAACCACAATGTAAAGTTAAACAGTGATCTTACTGTCCTAGTAAGTAATGAGATTTCAATGGATGTTCTCCCTCTTAGACCCAAAGAAAGCATGAACTGTGTATCACTTTCTGCATTTGAAATAGTGATTTTCCTAACAAAACTAAAGCAGTAGCATCCACTGATGCCTTTAGGGCCTCTATTCCCTTTTTAGTCAGGTGACTCAGGTGAGCTACATTATAAAGACCTCTATTTCCATTTCACTCTATTGAAAACTTCTCATCACTTAAATATTTGAAGCTTTTCATGGCCATTGTCACATCACTTTGAGGGAACATTAAAAAGTAAAGATTTTCCCTTCCTCAATTGTTTAGATACCCAGCATGCCAGCTGGAAAGTTTACAGATGAAGTGTAGGATTGCACAAATTGACTTCATATAACAGTCTGTGAAGGCATTTTTAGCAGACTGTCAAACCAAGTAGAAACCAAGCAGCTTACTAGTAATTTATTTTTCCTTTTATCTTTATATATTCAAATTGCTTTTGAACAGTTGCCCTATTTTATGTAAACTGCCTATATGAAAGGGGTACCTATCTAAGAAGAGCTCCAGCTCCCTGGCTACCAGAAAATATCATAAAATGTATTTCCAAAGGCAAATACACTTTTATGAATGCAAAGAGGTTTTGCCATATTATCCAGGTGTAGTCATTCATGCAAACAGTAATCAGAGTTGATGATTTAAATGTAAGGGATAGCTGAAATAACTTACAAAAACAAAAATTTAAGATCTTTACAGCAATACTGAAGAAAAACTAATTTTTGGATTTGATTTTAAACAATTCCCCTAAAGCTTATTTTCTATTTTAATCTATCATTAATTATTACATAGATGAAAATACTTCGAAACACTTGCTTTGAATATTAGGTTGTCTTTTCTGGAATAGAAGATAAACAGCTTGCTTTTATAATAATCTTTTAACAGCTGCAGGCACTTAACTGCAGGGACTGATCTCTGGCATGCATATGCTAATTGGACATCCTATGAGCCTATAACAAGCATGTTTAAGTATGAAAAAAAAAAAAAAAAAGAAAAGAAAAAAAGAAAAAAGACAACCTCAAGACAAAATTTTAAAACCTAAAAGTTTTCAACAGGTCATGAGAATGGAGCTTAATATTTGGAGTTGGCTGTCCAGGCATCTAGTGGAGAAGGGCTCCCGGTCTAGATATTTACCATCTTTTTGAACTAGTGCTTAACCTGAGCTCCCAATCTTATTTGTCCTAATTTGAACACTTGGAAGAGTCTTCTTTCAATGAATTAGAATACCTTGATATGCAAGTTCAGATGGAACACAACCCTCAAGTTGCACATAGACAAAAAGATGTTTTAGCCATAAATAAAACAGCAGAGAATATAACTGCTATGCTGTTGGAAATTCATAGCAGTGAGGCACCTCTCACCTTAACAGTGCATCTGAAAGAAACTGAGAGAAACAGGTGCATTCTACTTCATACAGTCTACTAACATAAAAGGGGGAAAAGTGTAACCCTGCAATAATGGAAAAGGACATTTTTCTGGTCTTCAGTCTTAGCATGTATGCCCATTTTCAAGTGGTGTCTCATCTGAAGACAGAATTTTATATTTTCCAAATAAGGGGAAAATGTAACGGAAGAATCAATAAAAACCAATATAACTTTACATATTTTATGTGTAAACATAAAAGTTTTCTCCATAACTATTACAATAATACAGTATTATTAATTTGCACATTATTAGAAACTTTAAACCATTATTGTTTCTTATAAGAGTTAAGGGCACTTGCAAACAAAATACTGATGTTTCTGAGATTTGTTGCAGGATTTATGTAATAGCAGGTAAAGGAAAATAGGCTCTAATGATTTCTCTACAAAATGTATTAGATGGCATTCATGGACACATAATGCCAAAAATGTAAGATTATAGTAAAAGGTTTTTTTCTTGGAATATTAAATATTTATTAATTCATAGGAAATGTTAACAAAATAAACGTGTGTCTTCCAATATAGGTAGGAAACCAATATAATAAAAATTGGGGCTTCAAATTTCTTATCCATTCACAACACTAGGAAGAAATCAGTGGGCTGAGGGCCTAAAGATCAAGAAATAGAAATATACAATGCAAGAAATTATTTCTGCCTTCAAAGTCTTGATATAGTTTTCTGTTATTTCACAGGGTGGAAAAACTGTACTGAGCACCATTTGCCAACTTAGTTGATTCTTCATGTCTAACAAAATATATAGTAATAAAAGCATCTTTTCAGTATGACATTCTGAATCTATACAAGAAAACTTTTTGCTTGTTTCTTATTCATTACTCAACTGCAAAAAGACAAGAACCCTTTACAATTTGGTGAAGTTATACCGAAATTAATGAAATGTCCAGCCTTGAACTACAGCCTCTCTATACTGAATTAGGAGTATCTGCATTAATGGAAAGGATGACCCCATATTAAATGATTCATTCTCAAGTATCGGAGTGATAACCCATAGTGCTGGAGGTGCTCTGGGATGCCTTCCACCTGGGAATGGTGGTAACCATTTTCAAGATATAGAAAGGGTTTGGATGAAATGTTTTCATGTCTTGAATTTGACCCCACAAGTGCCCTTTTTTAAAGATTACTTAAAAGTAAGTAATATTACTTAACCATAACATTGCTGACATTGTAATGACTAGTGTAATGCATTAGAAAGTAATTCAAAACTTGAATGCAGGTGTTAATTTCCCCAAGATCAGAGAATGCTTAGTTTGGATTGAAATTTATGCAGCCAGAGTAATTTTAATCTCAATTTGCCTAATACTATCTCCTGATATTAAAAGAAAAAAATAAATTTTTTTCATTGAACACAAAACACGCCTGTAGTCTTCCCTAGTGCACACTCTACAGCACAACTTTTCAATTACAGAATGGTCACCTTAAATCAAAAAAACTCTACTATTAGGCCAATTTGTAGTTTTTTGCTTATGGAACAATTCCTAAAAGAGTGAGAGTTAAGCAAAAAACTTTTACAGTTTGTAACGGAAACATGGCATTTATCAATCTATGATTTATCGTTCATGATTTAATGCCTGTGAGAAAAGTTTGCAATTAATCACTAATGTCCTAGGACTAGTTTTGCTGGTATACTGGGGCAACATCAATCTTTCAGGAAAATGGGAAAGCCATGCTTCAAAACTTAATATTTCGTTTGAACAGCATAAGACATGTGATCAAATGTGTAATGAGTTATTGATACCAGTGCAGGGAACAGAGGCAAGAGTCTTTCCCCGCCACTTTACGTACTCCTTAGATTTCCAAGTCTACAAAAGAACAGCAGTGCTTCAACTTCCCCTAATCAAGAAATGCAGGGCTTATGGTGCTGCCAATGCATGGAACTATTATCAAATAGTCAATCACATTTTATACCGACATCAAATCTTAATCTGAACTAAGGACATAAGAAGAACTCCACATTTTTAGTCCTTGAACATTATCAGATAGATAGAGCAATTACATACATCAAACATTAAATACATACATCTTTACTTCTGCCACTGGAAAATTCACTTAACAATGGCTGTATTTAAAAGCAACGTACTCCCCATTTAGCTCCTATCCTGCTAACAAATGCTACTGACGTGGAAAATAACCTCTAACACCACCATTCCTTTAACAAGGATAGATCTAGTCTAATTCCTCATACAATTAAATGAGAACCAATAGTCACTTAGCCTATATGGCTTAATCAGAATCAACATTCAATGTTGTGGGCTTGATTGATTATAGTGTAAAAAAAAAAAAAATCACACATGCATTTTATGAGGAACCTATTAAAATACAAATGGATTTAGTTTGGAATGGGAGATCTGGGTTTGCACAAGTAAACTTTGTGTCACAAGTTATAAGACCATGTGATTTGCTGGTAACCTTTTTGAACACTGGTATTCCTTCAGCCACCTTCCATTGCTCTGTAGAACAGCAATTACAAACAAAACAATTATAAACAAATAACAATTACAAACAAAATGTTTCATTGTAAAATACTTTTAATGACAATTGTTTGAGAAAGAGTATCCAAACTATTCCCTATGCAGAAAGATTCCAGCATGGGAGCCTCCCTAAGCTCTTCTATAATGAATGTGGATATGAAAGATTTTTAGTTTGTAATACAGTCTTGTCTTCTTTCAGTGCTCCTTTCATCCCTTGATCATTTATTGGCCCTCCAGATCTTCTGCCAGGCTTCCTTATTCTGATGTGTTTGAAAAAAGATTTATTATCATTTTTTTGCTTTTAGCAAGCTTCTCCTCAAAATCCTTTTTGGCCTTCCTTACCATGTTTTCATATGTAATTTGCTAGAAATTTTATTCTTTTGTATTTTTCTCACTTGTACAAAATTTGTTTGTGGTTGGGTTGGTTTTCAAATGCCTTTTAGCAACATCAAGCAACTTCATCATATTTGTCTTTTTTTTTTTTTTTTTTTTAAAAAAAAAAACGGGGTTTTTTGACAGGTGGTATGAGCTTAGTCCATGCTACATGTAATCTCCATGCTACTTGCAAACATCTAGTCCCTTTTTATAAGCAGTCTGACTTTTTATGTAGTTCCCTTTTTTTAAAGGAAACATTGTAGTGGATCGTTGGGATTCTTTCCATTTACTGTTACTTACTTGTTATTTTAAGCAGACATGGCTAAACCTCTACTGCATGACATTATCTGTTCTTCTCACATAAATTACTGTGAGCACTGAAACATCCCATAAGTTTCTGATATGCTGTTCTGGGTATACACACGTTTCAAATCAGGAATTTCAGCTTCACAGTCTATTTGTAGACTTCTGTTTCTTTTGGCACCTCCTTATCACCCTAGTAGAAAACGTTCCCCCACAACAATAACAAAATTGCAAGCTTTGACAACTCTGGTATCACTGAAAGTCTCAATTATGTTTCTCTCCCCGTTATTCTCATTTTCATCCCTCCCTCCGGAAGAGTACTTTGTTTCTGAGGTGAGATGCACACACAGCATATAACCTTACAAATTATACGTAGTGTCCTAAACTGAGAAATCCCTACCCTCACGCAAGCCAAATTTGATTTATGTGAATTCTACTTTCTAAGATTTCTAAGATACAAAGATAACTTTTTAATTTTCTCTTAGGTAAATGGATGGTCACATCAGATTATTTACCCCCCTACCAAATTCATTTATCTGGTTACACTTATTTAGCCATCCTGCCTAACTAAACTTCCACTGTAGATACAAAATGTTGAAAAGTAGTATACCAATAAAGAAAGCCAAATGTCTTAACACATTTCCACTAGAATATCTCAACTATTGACAAGATACTGTATCTACATGCATTAAAAAAAAAAAAAAAAAAAATCACGCTTGTGAAAAATTAAAATGTTAATTGGAATGTAGACTACTAAGCCCAAACTTTAAGGTGTGTTGTAAGAGGGGCTGTGAGAGATACTATGCTGTCTTTCCTTTTAAGCGAATCTCATATTCTCCTGCATGGTTATGTGTTTAAAAAAAAGGAGAACGGAAAGTAACACAATTATAATACTGAGTTGCACCCAAAAACTTAACATTTGGTATCTTCACTTGCATAAGGAACTGCAATTTAATATGTTAACTGAGATGGTATGCACAGACATATAATGATAAGAAATATGAGGCTCCATAATAAAGGTTTTCTTAGATATTAGATTATTATTGATTCATACAATATTTTAATAAAGGTATATCCTGCAGTAATATCAGAATGTTTTATATTGTACACAGGGTTGTTAGACAATTGTCAAAAAAAGTTAATGATGTAAATAATAACAACAATAAAAAATTGCATTCTTCAATAAAATGCAATTTCCAACAGCACACTTGTCTTCCTAAGCAGTTATGTTTTAGACCGATAGATAAAACCAAAATCTTTCAACAGCCATTACTAGCCAGAATAATTAGCTGCAACTGGTGATATTCATTATGTATCAAGGTTACGCTAATAAATAGGAACTACATAACATTAATGTTCTGTTTATTCTGTTAATTCAGCAATATTCTTCCAGACAAAGTGCTTATCAGAGAGTAAAGAATGTTTCAGTTCTAATCTTATTTTCTCCTTTATTCTTCCAGTGTTTCATCCCATAAGTAGGAGAAAACGGGGATGGGGTTTTAAGGACAGAATAATCCAAACTGCAATGCTGGCCATAAAATTTTCTGGAAAACTATCCTCAGTCTTATAAGTTTTCCTAAACTGACAAAACACAAAGCGAATTTTAACATAAAAAATTATGCTGGACAATGTCTAATGGCTGTAGCAATGTAGATCACAGAGTAAAAAAGAAACAAGTGAACTGCTGTAACTGTAGTGCGGGTTGCAACAACTGAAGAGAGTATAGTAACAAAACCCACTACCTTTTTATGTTTCCTTTTTCAAAGAATGTATTGTATTCTTGAAATTCTTACTATGCCCATATCTAAATAACTGCTACAACATTATCCTCCCAGCAGTGGTAATAAATTCACACCCCAGAAGCATCTTGGTATACAACTTTCAGTTTTCAGAGTCTTAGTCATTTTTGAAATGGCATGATGTTTTAAAAAGATGGAAATGTATATAAGGCTGACACAGCAAATAATATAACAACATATAAAGGACAAGTTGAGTAACAACAACTATGATTGCTAAGGAGATAGAACTAATACCTGTATGTTGATACTGCATTTAAGTTAATATTGTGACATCATCCAGGCATTTTCCGACTGTGACACTTCTACTCCTTTTGCCTGTAGTCCCTCCAAACCAAAAGTCCTTCTGATTTCATTTTATTCTCAGGTCTTTGAGCAGAACAATGCTGGGGTTTTTTTTCAAAACATGCTTCTGTATTTTACTACTCGATCCTCCTCCCCACCAACCGTAGAAATTACTTTCACAAGCACCTTCATTTCTGTGCTAAATGTGCAATGAATGTGCAGGCTACTAAACAGCAAGATGGAATTATAACTATCAATAACTTTTCTGTATACAGTATTTAAAAATCAAGCTGAGTTGAATGTCTTCATGCCGATTTCACTAGGTATAAAATTACTCACCATACTAATATCTTCTGCTATGTCTATCTTATAAGTCCTAGTTCTGATTGCAAGATTTTACAGTTTATAATACTATCTCCCTGGAAAATACCTGTTGCAACAAGACTTTTAGGAGCTTCTGTAACAGAAACAATGATTACAGACACCATTTTCCAATTTTCAGACAATAATCCGTATTATATAAATGCAGCTATGACAATAACTAATATTTTTTTCCTGATTTCAGACACCCACATTTTCATAACAAGCAAAGTGCTATAGCAAGAGATTAAAAATAAAGAATTTAATATTGGGTTACAATTTAAATTATTTTAGGCTTCCTTTAACTAAACTGGACTCCACTTTTGCTGCAATGGGCAGATGATCTATATAAGTAAATCCTTTTTAAAGAAGGACAACGGGAAAAAAACACCAGGCATATACTTAACAGTTTTTGTTACATACAGACATTGGCACTGAGTTCAATTATATTACCAATATCTTCTAAATACAACTTTCTTTATAGTATTCTGGAGATTTTTTTATATATATATATACTTGAGAAGAACTTACCTTTCCAGAAACTGTTTTATCTGTGAATAAAAGTTACTGACAATTGGTTCATAGCAGGAAAAATCTACAATCTTCTCTACTCATGGTTTAAAACAGGGTCACAAATGGTCTTTTAAATTACTTGTAAAGCTAGAGCAAAGCATGCCGTTCAGTTTCTGAGATCCAGAAAGCAGCAACTTATGTTTCATAAAGGATGTAAATTTCATAAAAAGCAATGCTAAATACTGACTTGCAATAATAAAAAATCTTGTATGCCTAATTCTTAATTTAAGAAGTTGAAAACTGAAAAAGACATACAGTATTTTTATCTGGTCTGCCAGTGGTAACATTAACATCAACATATGTCAGTTGAAGAAAAAAAAAAAAAAAAGGCCAGAGAGCAATTTCTTTTACTTATGTCTCATGACATATAATGCCTACTGGGAAAGAATGTAATTGCTTTTGGAATATACTGAAGTCTTTGCCTCATCACCCCCCATGTGATTCTGTATTCATCTTTATCAGTAATTATATACTGAAGATTATATTATATTATATATAATGAGGACTTCAAAATATTCCGAAGGACCTTAACTTTAAAGTCACTGTAAGATCTGCCGGTTAAATGAATTTGACTTCCATTTGTCTCTAAGACTTTGCTTCTTTTATTCCACTAACAGTTTTGTTCATAAAGTTAAGCACTGATCTGACATTTAGAAGTGAAAAAAGTTTGCCATGTGCTCAAACACAACATCTAACTCTTTAGTTATACCACCTATTTCTTTTCATGGATTGACTCACCTTGCTCAAAAAAGTAAAATACATATTTCTTAAAAAATGGGTCAATCTATTTTTTCCTTTTGTTTTTCTGCTGTTCCAATTTCTTGAGCAACACCAGGTAAAAGAATGTTTAAAATAAATGAGTCTACTTGTGCTCATCAGTTGCTGATGGCCTGTTCAGGCTTCCCCATCCTAGTGTGTTTACTGTATACCAGACTTCAACTGGGTCACTGAAATCACAATAACCTTCTATGCCACACATGCAAAATACAAAAAAGATTGAAAGGGAGATAATCTACAGTTTTCAAGAACATGTATAATCTTGATGAAATGAAGACTTACTGATGGAGAATCTACCCTATTGCCTGAAAAAAAACTTACAGTAGTCAGCCAATGTTTCTGCAAAAAAACAGACCTTATTTCCAATCTGAATTGCCCAGCCACATGCTTTTCTCTAAAAGTAGAAAATTTTCCCATATAGAAATACCTATAAAATGTGGCAGGACCAGCTTTTTAAACTTGCTTCATTTTAAAATTGAACAATGTTCTTTAATCTCTTACTGTTAGATTTTTCTGGCCTTGAATCAGTGTAGTTCTGAGAATCCTTTCATATTTATCAATATCCATTTTGAAGGCCAGATAACAAAACTAGACGGTGTGTTGCAGCCTGGTCATTGTTCTGGAAGGCAAAAATAACTTCTTCCTATTATTCAGTAACCCTCCACTTAGACATAAGGATCACATTTTGCTATCTTAGGCTATTGAAAGTTCAGACCTACCTCATTAGAATTCTAAGGTCCTTTTAAGAGTCACCCCTTTCTAAATATTTGTGCAGGTTCACATACACAAACATCTTCATATAGAGCATCTTACAAAGCACCTTCACAACAAAAAAATCTATGCAATATCAGTAGCTTGATTTCAGGATTAACACCACTGAAAGAAAGGGAAAATACAAGACATGTTGCTGTTCTGCTCTGTTTTCACAAATCACCATTCACCAGTATGTTTGACAGTAATGTAAATTTGCTTGAATTAAAATGTAAATAATGAAAGTTGGTGTATAAAAAAGAATTAAGAAATAAAAATAGAAATGGATCAATTTTTTCTGCAAGATTTTATAAATAAGAGTGAGGTATGGGAGCAAAACATAATTCATAAAATTGTATGCAAATTAAAGGGAGTTCTAGGTATTACTAAATATTCATCTGATTTACATAAACAAAAAACTACTGTCAAGGAAGATCTAGTTCATGAAATGAAACTTTTATCTATTGCAATTAATTCTGCAGAACTTTTTATGTTTTGAGTTTGCAATTTTCATTTAGTCCTTTTGATTACTGCTGCCTGATTTGCTTTAATAAATTAAAAATTAATTTTGTCTACCCATAGTATCTTCTTTCATGAATTATACATATAAACATATTAGTTAATTCATATTTTAAGATTATAGTCCAATGAATACTTAAAAGCTGGCACTACCACCAAATGAAGCGCTTGGCCATTTTTTCTCCATAGGGTATGCTGCCTTAAAAGCATTCATTCATCAAACCACGGCTAGAGGCAGCAAGTCAATATTCAAATGTAACTGCAGGAAACATTGTTTCAGGTTTCCTTTTTCAAGTTATCTTTCATCTTACTGGTTTCAGGCCTTATGGGAAGGAGCACACACTGTTACTTAAAACATGCAGATGGCTTCTTTATCTTCACATCCCTTCGTTCCCCATCATGTAATGCAGATATAACTTCTAACTGCCTATTAACCTGTCCTCTCTCTTAATCTGTTTTCTTTTCCCATTCAGTGCATGGTTACATTTTTTTATTTAATTATTTTATATCCCTCCTTCAATGTATTATTGAGGAATGCCACCCGGACATCATAAATCAGCAAGTTAGAAAAAAGATAAAAAGAAGCCTACTCTGTTTTAGCATGTTGCAATGATAACAGAACATTATAACCTGGCAATTAAAAATATTCAAACTCAATATAATTATTTTAAAGAAAAATAATTAAAAATTTAATGATAAATATGTCTTCACAAGTTCTCTATATTGTGGCTCTTATTACTAGGAAATCACACATGCTTCTTACGACAATTCCTACCTAAATTATTCCTAAACAGTTTAGCCACAGATATCAAGGAAAAATGAACTGCAAGTTACACTTGCAGGCAAGGTATAATTTTAAAATTAAAAATAATTAAGCATACAACCATATCTTAGTATGATTTTTTTTCTCTGGAATGGCAGTATGAAAGTGTGTGAGTGAAACAAAAGAAAAGGAAAAATTATGCCACAGTGTAAAATAACTGCTGTATTTGCAAAAACTTGTGATAGAATTCTCAATCTTTTAACATCTTTAAGCTAGAAAAACTGAACTTGACTTGTAGGAATACCATGTCAAATGCAAAGAACAGTTCCTGTCAGAGATGACAAGGGATGAGATGACCCCTAATTCTCCACACAGATGACAAAATGACTTATTAATCTTTTGCTATCAGACTAATGTCAGCTTGCTTATTAAAATTCACCCTACTTCTCAAATTTTGAAACATGCTAATTTCTTCTGAAATAGATAAGCTTAGATTTTATGCCTAGTTAGGAGAGGACTAGACCAATAATATTTTAAAAACATATACATTGTCAGCTTATATAAGCCTCATAATTCTTTGTAGAAGAGATTATTACTGTCTAAATTGTTTTGCTAAAGATAGACTTCGGAAACCTCAAAAATTTGTTGCTAACACAACTATAATAAAAGCATCAAGCAGAGGCAATTTAATTAAAAGAAAAAGATAAATGTACAGATTTAAACAACTTTGTCATAAAGCACAATTTAGTGCTTTATGTAATAATAGTAATACTAATAGCAATATTAGTAATAATAGTAATACTAATAGCAATATTAGTAACTCTAAAATGATATAATTTATTATTTTTGGCCTATTTCTGTAATTTACACTGATATCTCATTATAAGTATTCACTTGTATGAATATTTTTGATTCATAATTAAAAAATAACTTCTATTAAAAACCCATATATGCAGTATAATTAGTAGGAGAAACATTCTCTTTACACGAAATGGAAATTTATAAATGTGAATGCATTTTTATACATTTGTTTTGAAAAATCTAGAAAATCCCATGATTATTTCAAAGGTTGAAAGCCTCCAAAACCAGAGATTCCATGCCCTCTCTAGGGAACTTGTTTGGCTATATTCACAATAAAAAGGTTTTGCTTTTAATCAGCTTGTTCTCAGGAACTTGGACTTGGAAATGTTTACATAAGGACTTGGAAGTGTTCTTTAGTGTCCACAGAAGACAAAAGACTAGCTTAACGAACTACAGATATGTGCTTGTTTTGGAAAGGCAAGTACAGTTTCTGCATTTTACCCTAAACTATAGTTCCCAATAACATTTTACCCTGCCCTGCCTTCCTCTGAATTTGGCAAGGTTATTGTATCTGAACCTTCTAAGAAGCTACAAACAGCTAATTGGAGGAATATTTTGAAGTAGAAAAATATTTGTAAAACCTTTTCCTGTGCGACAACAGTGAAAACCATGAGATCTGGTTGATACATCCATACCATGTGTTAGAGCAAGGAAATTTCTGCAAAGTTTAAGTCTTGTTATGACTGTACACAAATAGGCACTGGGCTGAATTGTGCAGTGCATAGGCAATTCTCCTTCCTCTACATATCCTCACTAAACTGCTCATCAGCCAGATAACAAAGACCTTCAAGCACCATTAGATCCAACATGAATAAGAAACGTTACTGATTCCATGGGAAAAAAGAACACAAATGAAACAAACGAATCAACATACCGCTCTCAAAAAATCAACAAACATGCATACAATGCAACTTCCCAGAATTTCAGTAGGAAGTAAAAAAACCTGGGAAGCAATCATTGCAAGAAGTACAATTGTTGAAGATACAGACACTTCCGCTACATGTAACTACAACTACTTAAAAGGTATCAGTTCTGCCTATAACAGGCTTGAGGACTTAAGGACCGAAGAAACTATGACAGGCACAATCACTATGGAATGACAACTGAAACTTGGGACACTTGTCAGAACCAACAATTTTTCCCTGTCTAGAAGTAGCTATGGGACTGGCCACATGTTCCACCATTTCAAAGACGGAAAGACAGATGAAGTGAAGGAATGAACATCTACGTATTTCTTTTCCTCTCAGCATTGATCTTAATTTCCAAGCCCAGTGACTAGTTCAGAGTTCTGAAACAAAATGTAACCCTGTACTTGTCAGAAATGAATGGGAATACTTCTTGTGACTCTAGGCTACAGGGTACAGTCTCTGATGACTTGGAGATCTGGCCTTTCTTCCCTGCATCTAACTTTACACACCATCCAAAATCTATGTATCAGGGTAGCCCACAGAAGAGGAAGGAGGAAGACGGGGGCTGAAGGGGGACACCAGTTTCTGTCAACCCAGAATTAAAAAGCTCTGCTTGCTAATCCAAACAGACAAACTGGATATCGTCTCTATGGCACTGGGATAGTATTGGTCTGCGAAGTCATGCTGTAGCTCCTGTAATTCTAACGAGAAAACTATATGCTAAAATAACATCTCATCAGTGCACTGCCTCTTACTGATGAGCGTAGTCTACCCAATCGTCTACTGAAAGCCCCTACAAATTTTTTGAATGTCCCAATGAAATCCAAGTCACTACTGTTGCTGCGAAATACCTCCTTCAGGACATACTGAAAAGAAATTCTTGAGTCTGTAGGCATAACTAACATAAATAACAAAAAGTATCAGTCCTTCTTATCTGTCCTTAAGCAGAGAGTTACTGAACTATAATCTTATCCGGGAAGGGAATTCATGTGCCACATGCTAACAATCCAAATTTTCATCAGTGCTGATAAATAAAACAGCTATAGCCTGAAAAGTGGCACAGTATTTCCCTTACTGTTTCACACTCTAAATTGTTTTTGTCTATAGCTTAGCCCATTCTCTACCCATTGTTAGCTTACCTACTCATCCAGTAATTGTTAGGTGGACTATAATTGTCAATAATAAAAATATTATTAAAATCAATATTTCATATCTCTCTAACCCAACTGTTTAATTATGTTTTTTCCACAAATCTCCTTCTAGCAACAAAGACATCTCACTAAATTTACCTAGTCTTGGGTAAGAACAGTCATTTATATTCTTTTTGATCAACTGTCTTCCCTGCACTTATTGTAACATTTATAAACTCCCAATGTAATACCAGTTACAGACTAAGAAAAAATAAGTAGCCTAACAAAAGAAGAAGAGTCAATAAAATCAGTTTTAAAAAGCTGGCAATTGTTCACATGAAAATTATCTGTGTAGAAATTTTTTTAAAAATTCTTCCTAGTATTTGTCATATATTCAGAGCAAAAAGTTAGCATATTGCCATCCATCTCCAGTTGTGCTGTATACCTATTCAATTTTGACAACTACCTGAAAAATGTTTTAAATACATAGAAAAAAAGATAAAGCCATGCAGGTGTTAATATCTCTTCAAGATTTTGACTGTGAGAATTCCATTAAAATTAATGCTGTTTACTTTGAGACAAAGCTATCTGATCCTCCAAACATGAATGCCCATCTAGTTATTCTACCAAAGTAGTTCAGCCTAGTATAAGAACAGATCAACTTACTGATTTACAAATAAAAAGGTATTTAACATTGCCACTGTTTTTACAACCTGAATTTCAAGTCACTTCTGTTCAGGTTGAAAAATATTTCAATTATTTCACTATTTTGTTGCTGTGTGAATAACTATTGGATACCATTTTCTTTGTATTTCTTTTGCTTTATATTTGAAACATCCTTTATTGTTTTGAAGTTTACCAACAATAGCCTCTATTTAATACTCTCTTCTCACAAAAAATTGATTCATATCTGGCACATAACACAGTGGCAGACTGCTGAAGGATTATCATTTAAATCTGTAATACAAAATTTTGTATTAAAAAATCTCTGCCAAGGCAGAGATATCTTAATAAGGATAGGTTTTTTTTTCAATACAATGAAAAAATAAGATTTAAAAGATGCTTATGTATACAATTGCAGTCATAGTTATTATGCTCCACATAACATTCAAAAAAAAGAGGTATTGAAATAGTTCTTCTATATAAAACATCTGAAAAAAACAAGGAGAAATTATTTAAGTTATTAAGTCTTACCTGACCAGTGTCCAGTGGTGGTACCTGACCTGTCAGTACATGTCTCACTTACAGGCCTAAATACAGTCTCCCAGCCACCAGTAGCATAGCGCCAGTTCTGAGACTCTAAAATGAGTGTTCGCTGGGTGCCATAAGCGATCATGAAGCAGTAGACTACATGATGAAGTTGACAACCGTAGCCACAGCCTTTGTTGATATTACAAACAAGTTTCTTAGCTTTGCTGCAATCCTTCGGGTTCTGTAAGTATGGATGAAAAAGTGAAGCTGAAGAGAAGATATACACAAGGGCATACTTTTTTTTGGAAAAACTGATAAATGTCATAAATCACACAGCCATCCTGCTATAATACATCTCATATTAAAATGGATGAGTAAGCTTCAGCTCCATGAAATTTTTATGTGAATTCTTCACTGTGAACATGAGCAGTTACTGAGCATACTTCACTACCCTAATGTAAAACAGAATACCTTCAAGATTTTAAATTACTTTCTCATTTGTAAATCTGTCAGAATAAGCTAACATTTGGACTCAGAGTTCACATTTCATTAACATGATTCTCAGTGGTGAAATGTGTTTTCCTTTGGCATTTTTCCAAGTTTGTTAGTTCTCTTTCAGTGAGCATGCATGTCATCCAACAAAAGAAAATTTTCACCTGTCTACAGTACACAGAATAAAACAAACACTTATTAATGGACTATTTCCCAGACTGACCACAGTCTGGGAAACCAGACTGATAAAAGACAGTATTTTAATCTGCATGTGCTCTCAATAAAATAATATACAACACTTCCACAATCCAAGAAACAACAACAAGAGGTAAACATGTACATGATGTTAATGCCATGTTTAAAAGTACAAAGTAATAAATATTTTTAGGTATTTTTATGTGGACAACACAGCAACATAATCAACAAAAGGTTTATTTTCTGTAAAATATAGTACACTGCTGTACACATTTATACTTGCATGTCTCTAGACATACTTCTGCATTCCAAAAAGGTTTTTTATAAAATCTCTAGAGTGAAAAGTTAGATTTCAGTTAAGCTGCAAGACTACTGATACTTGAACACCCATATAAATTCCGTTCCTCTCACATCTAAACAACTTTAAATAAAATTTTCTATAAATTTGCAACAAAAAATCCAATAATCACCATCTGGAGAACTGAGATCTCTCCATCAAGTGATCTTAAAGATAATCTGAATATTCTGGGTCCTAAAATACTTAATCATAGAATCATATCATAGAATGTTTTGGGTTGGAAGGGACCGCTAGCGGTCATCTAGTCCAACCCCCATAATAAATTAATAAAAATTTTAATTTCTGCATTCAGTTGTGTAAAGGAGGAGAGAATAGTTCAGATCTGGTAAAAAAAAAAAGAAAAAAACCCAACATTTTAAGGAAATCGGATTCAAAGTCTAAGTAGCTGTGGAAAAGAAGTTAAATAAAGTTTCCATTCCTAATTTTTGTTCCTCAGATCAGTACTCTTGCTATCACAAATCTAGTGGATGACTTGAGACTAAATCTAACAGCTATCTTTGAGACTGTAACCAATCTACTCCCCACAGTCATTTAGGAGAGAAAGACATTTTTTCTAGTATTGTGAACAAGTCCTCAAGAAAAGAATTCCATGAAAAAATATCTCCTCCCTAGATCTACAGACCTATTTACACCACACAATGAAGTGCAATGATAGCAGGTGCAAGTAGAATCATTTTCTGCTGTTAACTGTCACTGTGTAGAAAAGACTTAAGCTCGGAAAAACAAACAATAGTGTATATTGTTATGTTGCTGGTTTTTAACTGAAATATTAGGCTAATGAAAAATTTAAGAATCTTCTTTCTGTCATTTAGAGAGTTGTCAGAAGCAGACAGAAGTGTTCCATTCTAGAAGTTCGAAATTTGTATTTTGTGTATATGTTTTATTTCTATTTTTGAAAGATATGTCTAGATGTTTTAACTGCTACTTAATAATTCATACATTATACAGAGTATCTCAGAAAAGTTTTAATACCATTGTAGAACATACAATAACTAGGTTGTAAAAAAAGTATTACAGGCAAAAGTGAATCATTAGCAAAATGTACTTATCAAAATGGAGGACATACAAGTTTGTCAGAGATAAGTTAGTTTAGACAGAATTTTATTTCATTTGTTCTTAAAATGAGTTAATGATTTTGCAATATACTTTTGTTGAGCTATTTTAAAAGATATTTTAAAATATTTATTTTAAAGGAAGCATGCACAAAGAAACAATAGATACATTAGAGATGTCCACAGGGCCATAAAGCATGTTATTAAAACACTCTTCCCATTTTTTTCTTGTTGAAACTAACTTTCATAAATGTTTTGAAATATTTATGAGACTTTTTAGAAAACACCCGTAAAATTTTCTAGACATTTTATTAACTTCAAATGCCTGTGTGGTCTTGAAAATGAAAGCATTTAATTGATGACATATTTGAAGTTGTATAAACTTAGATAAGGTGTGTCCTTCTAACTTTATTGCATGCAAATGCAAGTTTCATATAATAGCTCATTAACAATCTTATGGAAATTGAGTAGGAATCACATGAAGAAATATGATTCCGTGACTGCTTACCAATGTTAGTATAAGGCACTTACTTGGGTTCTAACATTACTTGGACACTTAACCAGAAAGTATATATATTAATATTAGTTTGTGGCTTAAATAGAAAGCTAGTTAAGCTAATTTTTTTTATGATTGTGGTTTTTGCAAATTGCTATACTCAAATTTTAAGACAAGGCAGTATTTGAGCTTAAATTATTTACTGGTAACTTTTATTTTTTTAAAAAAAGGGGGGGGTAAGTAAAGATATTTAGATATATTGCAGTTTCAACTGGGATATCCTGAAAAAGGTGGAATTAATAACCATTGAGAAGAAAGAAAAATTACAATCACATTGCAAGCATCAGAATAGCTTGTGTGTTCATAAGCCAAAATTGCCGACCAAAGCAACCCATAAAGATATTGAGTTCAAAAAGAAAAACAACAGAAAATTTCGAATCCAGTGAAGACTGACAGATTTTTTCCTCCTGACAAAGTCACAGAAAAGGATTATAAATCTCTGATTTGAACAAGCAGTGCACTCCATTCTCATCCCTAACAACACTGCTTACCACAGACTCTTTGTCTACATAATCAAGAGAGGGATGGAAGGGACCTCCAAGAAGCCATACCACTGCATTAAAAACCAAACAATCAAAAACCATACAAAAATCCAAACAAGTCAACTGACCATCCATACAAACATATTTCAGTATGTAGAAGATTAGATTATCAAGCCATATGAGAACCCTCCAACTAGTGCTCCTGGGGTTTTGTAAGAAATTTTCAGTACAAGCCACACTTCCAAACCTGAAGTAAGCCAGTTATAGAAACTTTACTTGAAATAATGTGTTTTAAAGACAGTTTATTTTTTTATCAACTATTTAAATGACATCATTTCCCAAGGCAATTCACATAATTCTGGAAGTACCTAAACTAATCAAATAAGATTCCTGTGCATATTTAACTTATGGAGCCTTCCTGTGTGGATTCTTTGGTGCCTGAAGAAGGATAACAGCAAACTTCAGTCTTCTCCAGTCGATGCACTAAGAGTTTGTTGCCTATTTATAGAATTTTCTATGAGATTTTTTCCACTCTGGAATTTACTTTTGCCTTTGTTTCAAATTAGTTTGAATTTATCGACATCAATGGCACACTATAACTGCCACAATACCTACAATTTGTTTCTCATGAGTGAAGTGGAATAAATGGGAAAAAATATAATACATTAGATTTGAATTACTGAAGGATACAAGTTTACACTTTTCAAGACTTACAGTTGTGAAGGGTACATCCCTTTGCACATATGCAGAGTGTGCAGGGCCTTGTCATTTTAGAATGAGTACTTTTATTAAT
>KL272808.1:29960-55556 GCA_000699545.1 Podiceps cristatus
CAGAAAAATTTAAGTGACACATTAATCACAAAAAATACCAGGAAATTCAAAAACCTCAGAATGAATTCTTGTAAGCAACTTTATTTTCTTTGCATACATACACGACCCCAACTAAATAGTATGAATATGACAAGCTATGACTATTATAACTGATAATATTGTTGAATACTTAGTAACCTTTCTCATCTGCTTATATTTTTAACCTTCAAAGTTGAATAAAATGTTTTGATCTTTTTAAAAATCAGAAGCAAAAATGTTCTGCTATTGACAGACTGCGTGCTGAATCACAAACTCCCTAAAATATATAGAACAACAATATGCACAGAAAGAAAGTGTAGGAAAAAAAAAAAACACCCAAACAAAAAAACTGCTGCCTTCATAACCATTTACTTACTCTACCACTGCCAGAATACATAGTACTACAGGAGCCCTTGTCTGACTTCTCCTGCACATTCTCTTCAATCATTTGATAATGAACATCTCTGAAAATAAGGTCTTTTGCTTAAATGTAAGCTCCTTGCTTTTTAAGTGTTGCTCTAACTACAGGGAACTAGCTAAATGTAGCCTCATTAAATCAAATTTATGGTAATGCTATCCAAATGAAGTAGCAGTCATCACTATTCACAATCATTCAGCTAAATGATTTCCCAGGGAGATGTCCCAAAATAATGCAGCTGTCACTGTTCAACACGTACCAGAAAGAAAACTATATGCTAAGTTTATTCTTCACCAAAAAAAAAAAACCAACCCAAACCAAAAAAAAAAAATTACAAATATGTTCCAAATAGTTCTTTTTTTATGGATCTGGGGGGCAAGAATTGTTGAATTTTTTAGTTTAGTTTTAATACAGTTATATTATGAGTAGAGGTGTATACGTGTATTTTCAGATCAATGACTGTTTTACATTGCATACTCACAGCCAGCCCTGTACTCTTCAAACTCCTGAAGCCTACACTAGAAAATAAGTCAACCTGACTTCCAAATGTATAGTCATAGACATATTACAATTTTGGATCATTATTTGCAATAATCATTCAAGAGAGGAGATATTTTAATCATTAGAAGGGCTCCAAAAGCTTTTGTCAGGCTTACAGGCATGTAAGCAAGAGATAGCATCCTCTTTATTTTTTTTTCCACACAGAAAAATGAGAATAAAAAGGAAAAGAGAGACTGTAATAATTGCATATGTGAATGACCCATCTCATTCTACTCATAACTACTCATGAGAGAATATTTTCTATCTTTGAAGAGCTGGCTCGGTTTCCGCCCCCGCCCCCAACCTTGGGCAATGTTGCTCACACATTGAGAATAACCATGCCTTGAGGTCTGACTCTCTATGAATGATGGTAATAGTATACACCTGGAGGTAATGATTATCCATAAACGTATGTAGGCAGCAAACCATCTTATCCACAGTTTCTTACTACAGTGTCATTTTTCTGATTTTTTTTTTTTTGTCTTTTAGCAAACAACCTTCAAAGAAACAAAAGTAGTCATGGAGTAAGGGACAAAGTGCAGTCAAAGATAAAAAGCGGGTTATAAAAAGGAGTGAGAAATGTCAAATACACAAGAGAAATGGCCTCTAGTTATCTTAGCAGCAATAGTACTTTCATGCATGAAACATGGAAAAACTGGTAAAAGGCAAAGTGTCTAAGAAATTTTAAATTAGTTAAGTCTAAAGAGAAGAAACTAACCAAAGTAAGCATGACTAAAGAGAAATGAAATTTTGTATTGATAACTAAAATATTCAAGTTTCAAAATTTATCTGAATTAAAAACCTTGGGCATCATTTTCAATAGCTCCACAGTGACATGAACTCAATGGAGCCCTTTTATTAACTAAGTAATACCTAGACTGCAAAAAAAACAAGATAAGAAAAAAAAATGTATTTTGGTGCCATTCTATAAATCAATAGTTTATTGTCATTTGTCAACTAATGGATGCTCACTTCTAATAGCTTAGTGAAGAATTAGTGTTAATGAAGACATGAGGAAGAAAAAATTAAAAGTATTATAAATTCTCATCCATGAGGAATGATTGAAATTTTTAGGTATGTTTAGCCTGAAAAGAGATTAATAAAAAGAAACACAGCAAGCATATGAAAGAAACATTAGTTTAGCGAGAGAAGCCCTGTCACATCTTTATGTGAGAGAATGCTTATCACATATTTCTATTTCACATTTTAGTACAAAAACTGAGCATCCACTACAGCTAAACTGTTTCAACTAACCTAAAAGACATACCAAATAAACAGTGTAATATTATTTGCTCATAAAATACACAAATAATTTTTAATGTGTTGCTGCATATTTACTAAATCCAAGAATTTAGTGCTATTTCTGATAACCTGCACAGTTACAATACTAAAAATATCAACATTTATTAAAGCTAGAATTACATTTTTTTTGAAATCACCATTCTTCAACTTAAAGCTCAAAGACAATTACTAAGGAAACACTTCTGTATAATTTCTAGATCCTTCCCTGTGATACAGTCATTCTGAATTTGATGTGCAGCAGTAATACATTTATAGGTTTCCAATTTCTGTATCTACCAGTGATGACTTATTAAAAACAAAAAACAATGTAATTTCCTCTCTAATACAGAAAACACTAGAACTTGGGGGGAAAAAAAAAAAAAAAAAAAAAGAGGGAAATGCTCATTTTCTTATTGTTTCTCAGTGTTACAGGATGAATCCATGATGATTAATATTATATTTTAAATGCATAAATATGAAAAAATGCTCAGTTCTTCCCATGACAGAAATTTTATTATTGATTCTTTTTTAACAAAGTTATACAGAAACAAAAATGGCCTGTATGATGGAAACAGAGCCAAGTATGTTAGACCTATTCTAATTCTGAACCTAATGCCACAACTTTCTGTAAATCACTTCTTCTTGCTCATCATCAGGTGTCCTTCTCAAGATAATGAGGATAAAGACAGTTACCTTTCTTGGATGTGCCTGAGGATATAATACACTTTCTGAAAGGCTTTAACTAGTTCTACAAATATGAAATATTAGGATTCTATATGTGTTGTGACTTGGTATTAGTTTCATTCTTAATATTGTTTCTACTTTTTTTTTTTTTTATGAGAATAAATTACCTCTACAGAGAGAAAGGCCTTTATCATAGACTATATGCATCTAAATAAATTTTGCGGGGACCTAATTCACTCCCAGCTCTTCACTTGGTAAGTAAATTTATTTCAGATTCACTAGAAAACAATGTAAGTATTTATTTAATGCTTCAATGTTGAGCCTCTGTTCTCCTAAACTCCTTTTACTTTTGTTATTCATTGTACGTACTTGGCGGTCCTAGTCTTCAACTAAGGCCCTGAGCGCCAAAAACATACAATGAGAAGACAATTACTCTCCAGAAATGTATACATGCTCAGATAAAACACCAAATGGATACGGTAAAAGAAGAGAAAAAGGTAGAGAAAGGCCATATCTATCATCATGAAAAACAGTTACAGTACACCATTGCCAAACAGTGACATCAAAAATGAAAGAAAGAGGAACAGTTCTCAAGAAGGAGTTGAAGGAAGACAATTACAGTAATGTCTCATGTATAATTTACAGGGAGTATTTTCCATGGAAGGGTGTCTTTTTTAATTTAACAAGCAATAAATACATAGCTTGGCCATAGAAGAGAAGATTCTAAAAGCTCAACTGTGAAATGTGAAATAATAAAAATCTGAGAAACAAATTCAGGTATTTACATAGAGAAAAGATCAAACATTAAGGGTGACCATACAAGACAGCAGTGGGGTGCACACATGCAAGGAAAACCAAACCAAGTAGAAATAAAGCACACTACATCAAATATCTTTTTGCTTGCTATACAAATAGCTATATGCATTCACACACAAATAGAAGTCACAAAACCTTCAGATCAAGTTTTGTTTGAATTTTATAGACACACACAAGCACATATATTAAAAAGGCTTTATGCACTCACAAATATGAGCACCTATGAGAAGTCTCAACACAACTGTTCAAACTGTCTAGGATTGGACAATATTCTGTACAAACACTCCAATTTTGCATACTCATATGTTTAAAAATGGGCCGCTTGTTCATAAGTTTCATACAAGGACTTTCAACTTTTTATTTTAACACTGAGTAAACATATGTATGCATTTTGATACTCTTAAAGAATCAAAAATAGAAACCAGGTAAGTATAACCCAGTGAAAACCACAGATCCAAAAAAACAAAACAACCCCAAACAAACAACAAAATCCCCCAAAATTATATATATACACAAAATAATGTTTGAAACAAACATTCTAATTTCTTTTGTATGAAATTCATTCATATACAAACATTCACTTAAAACTGTCATGAAATTATTCTATTACAAGAGTATAGCTAAGTGACATATATATATATAGATACATAAATAAACATTTTTTTATTTAAAAGCTCTGTCCTCTTACCTGTAGATAAGTTATTCTCCTCTGTACCAAATCTGTGAGATCTTTGGCTTCTTTCTCTCGCCAGTCTCCTGCTCCATCTGTTTGACTGAGGTAGTACAAGTCGGTCATTATTGACCTGTAAACAACAATGGAAAACAACCTTAAAAAAATGGAAAACAATCTGAACATAGTAAATTGGAGGATTAGATTAAATCAAAGACAAATTAAACAGATATTGCAATTATAGCCTCAGAAACAGTTTCTTCATGCCACCTCCTAAGGCACAATCCAAATAGTAGCCAAAAAAAGCCTGGCTGTGTCCTCCATCTAACGTATGTTCCATACCCATGAGTAATTACTGTATTAAACAGGAGATGGGTTAGAAAAACTGCTATAGAGCATCTGTTTTAGGTATGTGCTAAAAGAAAACAAAAAAGAAAGAATAGTTCTGTGCCATATACATTATCCAGTGGCCCCAAGTGCAAGTGATTCCTACATTTGCTTCTATGATATGCATTTTTACTTTACATCCTACAAACATCTTACTATGTTTATATAGAAGAAAATATTACAAATATATTTAGCACAGGTACAACAGTAATCCTTATATTTTTAGTAGTGAAAACTAAGTACAGAATATTATTACAAGGTTTAGTAAACAGTATTTTCTATGGCACATAGCTCCTTCTTATTCGAAGGAGGAAGCATTCTGCCTTAGAATGTTTGCATGCTATTAATACTCAAATGGAAAGAAAATAAAGAATAAGAAATTCAAAACACATTCATATTACAAGTTTAGACTACAAAACATGACTTTTGATCCATTATCAAATATTAAATTGAGGTTATCTAATACACTAGAGATCCTCCTCTTAGGGTTATCACATTTCAAAGGCCAGATAAGAGGATAAAGAACTCCATGTTATAAGAACAAAAATGGTGTATAACATTTATTTTCTGAGATTAGCCAGGAATTTCATGAAAAACAGCCCAAACAGTAACACCCAGGAAAAGATTTTTTTTATATATACCTGTAGCTTTTGGGATGAAATACAAAACTAGAGGCAAACTATTCAAAGTATTTTTAAAAACATTAATGGTTATTGTACAAGTAACAGGTAGCCCAATTCAGAACAAATAATTTCAGAGTTGGCTTTACAGACTGATAACATTTAAAGCTAAAGTTTTATGTTTGAATTGCTTTTCTTAATCTGTTCATCTCATTTTCAGATGTTGCAATTTATTGCCTGAAATTCTTAATAAGGCATAATTTTGATCACTAGGAAGAGATGCAACAGAACAAAGGCAGAGAAATTTGGGAGGTGACAAAGAAGAGCATGAGGGGAAGACAAGCATATTTCATAACCTAGTTAGCTAAGGCCATCCCTTGTAAATACGCTTACGAAGTGAGAGAGGAGCAGACAACGTATCTCTATTAGGTAACTATTTCCAATGAGACAGTATTTAAACAGTAAATATTGAGATAAATCAAATTAGGATGGAGCTATCTTTATTAGCAGTTATCAGACAACCTTCTCTCACTAATAACTGGATTTATGGACCCATGTGTTTCCATTCTCACACACTCATTCTGTGTTTTATACCCATACTTCTACACGGCGTAACAGTGACACTGACTTAGTATATCATCTACTGTTGCTCTATTAAATATTATATCCAAATTGTTCATCAGCAGTAATGTTCACCTTCTGTCAATCAATTGGAATTACCATATTTACATTCTAATCTCAAACTATATAAAATGGATTTTCTTTTACAAGTAACTGAGCTTGAAACGACCTACTCCAGCTTTGTATGAAAAATAAATAGTTTCAAGTATCATCAAGTAACTAGTTTCAAATCACTAGCTTTTAAAGATGCATAATACTCAAAATAACATGCAAACACAGTTTAGCGGCAATTAGGAGAGAATTAATGATGCAGTAGGTCTAACACAATGGATTATATAGAAATAACTGAACAGACAGAAAGTCTGTTCTCTTAAGCCTTACAGGCTAATAGGAAAATTAAAAAAGGAAACCCATGAATTTTCTTAGAAGTTTGAATATATTTTTCTTCCCAATCAGGATGCAACAATGCTGGATGCTTATAGAAAAACTATAAATTTCAGGTCCTAACATAAAAATAAAATAATCATGTGCTATTAAAAGCAGTTACACAACCACAGACACATTCAAAACTATTTTCAAATACTCTCTTTCACTGGCCTTAAAAAAGTCTTTTATGTACTTGTGATGCAAGTAATCAGCATACTCTCCTTTTACTTCATACAAATATATTTATATTAAATTTTGGTATAAAAACAATGGAAAATAGAAAGTCTAACAATTAAAAAAAAAAAAAAAAAAGTTTTCCCTCTCAGCAGTTGAGTAATTTTTCCTGTTTCTAAGGAAAAAAAGTGTTGCCCAAATTTTATTTTTTATATTGTTGGCCATGGTGACCATGACAAGGCAAAGTCAGTAGATGAGTTTAAATAATCAGCCTTACAGATGAAATATAATTACTTTCCATCATTTTTGAGGTAAGTGGAATGATAAGAGAGTCCTTACACAGCCTCAGTGACTCAATACTTTAGGGAAAGGCAGTTTTGCTCAGTACAAACCATAAAGAATACAAAATAATTTGTGTGAAATTTTATTAATTCATGCAGAAGTTTTCAGAGAGTACCCACAGTCTTTCTTTCAGAAAAAAAATTTACTCTTATAAAACTGAAGTAAACCAGGAACTGGAAAATTCACAGGTGTTATCACACCGAAATGATTATAGGGTAGTGCAATTTTAGAACACTTTCAGTCATGGAGACCACCTTTCTTTGATTGCTGCTGCTGCAAAATGTGCATTTTTTAGGTTTGTAGCTGCTAGGTTCTTTTGAGTGTGGCAGACCATCATGATGCCTTATTAATGCAGATCTAGAAGAGCCACAGAGTAATACCAAAGACCAGTCGGGCTCCATGTGGAGAGCCAAAAAGTAGATTGAACAGTGATCCATGAGCACAAAATAGGTAAGTGAAGACAAAAGATGAGCCTGCACAGGATTATTAGAGGCTATTGTGGGTGGTAAAATATCAGAAAGACAATTTCAGATAGTGGCTTTGCAGATACTTCGTATGTCAAACTTGGTCTTTCATTGTGTTACTGTGCTGGTTTTGGCTGGGATAATTTTCTTCACAGTAGCTACTATGGGGCTGTGTTTTGGATTTGTGCTCGAAATGGTGTTGATAATTCAGGGATGTTTTAGTTATTGCTGAGCAGGGCTGGCACAGAGTCAAGGCATTTTTTGATTCTCACCCACCAGTGAGTGGGCTGGGGCACACAAGAAGTTGGGAGGGAGCACAGCCAGAACAGCTGACCCCAACTGACCAAAGGGATATTCCACACCAACTGACATCATGCTCAGCAATGAAATCTGGGGGAAGGAGGAGGAAGGGCGGGGATGTTCGGAGTGATGGTGTTGGTCTTCCCAAGTAACCATTACGCGTGCTGGAGCCCTGCTTTCCTGGCAATGGCTGCACACCTGCCTGCCCATGGGAAGGAGTGAATGAATTCCTTGTTTGCTTTGCCTGCATGTACAGCTTTTGCTTTACCTATTAACCTGTCTTTATCTCAACCCATAAGTTTTCTCATTTTTACTTGTCCGATTCTCTCCCCCATCCCACCGGGAGAAGTGAGCGAGTGGCTGTGAGGGGGTTAGTTGCTGGCTGGAATTAAACCAGAACAGTTACTAAACAACAATATCAATTTGTTGTTATTTTTGTTTCATATCATAAATTGGATCTTGGAGTTGCCCTTAAAAGCATTTAACTCCTGGAAAACAGAATGGAGTAAAGAATCTGGCAATATGATTCACTGGATTTGATTGTCACAAATAAAGGGGGGAGGGCAGGCATTTTTAACACATTTTTAAAGATCACTGTAGACATTTATTCCAGCCATATGAAAAAATTAAATTTAAACCTCGTAGAAATTTTACATCAACAAATAAAAAAATCAAAGAAAATAATTGTGATATGTTCCACCAAATTCAAAGGAAATAATGTGAAAACATGTCCAAACACTATGCACCAATCCTTGGCCAGCTACCGCAAATGCTCTGATGACAGCTGTTCACCAGGAGGAAAAGGAATGAAACTCAGTAACAGCCATTTTGCAAGTAACATAATGCCAACATAGGAAATACGGTAACTAGAGGATTAATCTCTTCTTTGTTAGCTCTATATCAAATAGTTTCTCCACTGTTAAGATGAAGTTACTTTCAGGAACTCTCTTCCCTATAGCAACTACAAGAATACAATGACATGTTCCATAATGCAAGAAAATCTGCATTGGGCTACATTGGTTTCTTAAACAGAATCAGTAGTGAAATACTGAACAAAAACATCTGCCGAGACCAGCATTTTCCAGGAGAAAAGCTACACAATCCCTAGGACATAGCCAAAAAATATTGATTAAGGCATCCAACAAGAGAAGGCCCATCATATTAGCAGTAGACCACTTGCATAACAGCACCAAGATTAATAAAACCTCTAATATTACTTATCCAGAGTCATAGAAACTCTAAGTTTATCATCTCTTAAAACAAGTCTTCTCTATGACACAGCAAACCTCACAAATAAAACAAAATAAATAATAGCTACTTTCCTTATATACCTATCTCATCATTTGATCACTACCCACCCCTTTATCTGCTTTCCCACATCAGGATGGCATTACAAACTGCCTTATAACTAATACTAATCTTTCTGATCCAAATATTAGATTATAAGAGATATTAAAATATCTAAGATATATGCACTTACAGATATATATGAAAAATAAATAATATCAGTTTAATATGCAAAGTTCCATTTATCTAAGATACACAGGTAACAATTTTTTAAGACATCACTGTCAACAAAAGGACATTCAGCAATTTGTTAAATCCCTTAAATCAACAATCCCACATGTACTTAAAAAAAAAAAAAAAAAAAAAAAGCAGTAACAAAAAAGCTGTGATTCTCAGAGCGAATGAGCATCTGACCTGCTCATTGCAAACTTCTGTTCCTTTCAGGAGAAGAGACCAGATGGAGTGTGTGGAGGGAAAAAGAGACTGTTCCTTCCCGTGGGAGCTACTGTGCATTGTAAGGGAAAAGAACACCCCAGAGACAGCAGCGCATCACAGGCCAAAGGATGCGCACACGAGGAGCTGAGAGTTTTCCTGCAACTCATGCAGCAAGACTGAAAGATTAAATGGAAATAAGCAGACAGCCTGACCTCAAAGGTGAAAGAACGAACATCCTCAGAGCTAGAGACAACCAAGCAGAGCATTCTGCAACACAAGGTCATTTTGTTGCCAAAAGCCGATGTTGTAAATACACCAAGAACACAGGCTGAGTATTGTAGAAACATTTTTGTATCTGTTTTCTCTTATGCAATTGTTTTGAATTTCCATATTGTAAAAAAATTGTCTACTCTAAAAAAATATTGTCTATTCTATGAATTTTTTTCTGCCTGTTTGCTTTTAGCATAAACAACTTAAATCTTCTTTGAGGTCGTCACTGCAGATGAAGGTCTACTACTAAGATTCAACAGATTCCAGGACATTCTGCTTTTGATTAACTACTGTCTCTGTCTAAAGAATACTTTTATTCAACAAGAAAATTGTTAAATAAAAGAAAAGAAAATTAAAAAGAGCAGCTGTGATTGCTTGCATCATATATGAATTTCTTCCAGTACCACAGTAGTTTCAGACTTCCACAGTGAGATTCATCTTATAATTTCCAGAAGTCTACAAGGCAGACGTTTATTATTCAATGCAAAGGAGTATGCATTCCTAGCATAGTATTTGTCATCGAAGATCAAGCACTTGTCATGGATGTTACAGTGAGATATGAAAGTAAAGCTAGATCCCTGGCTGACGCAATGGCAGGGAAAGCAAAGAAATACAAACTTCTTAAGATAAAGTTTAGGAAATTACTAATGCCAATACCATCAAATTTATGGGATTTCCTCTTGGAGCACATGGGAAATTGTATCAAGGAAATTATAAATCATATTTCATCTCATCCTGAAGTATAGAGAGATGTGAAGATAAGGCTTCAGAAATACAGAAATTTGCAAGTTGGGCTTAGTGAACTAATACTCATTGGTGTAGGAAGGAAAGGAGTAAGAAAAGGATTCATCCTGGGAGGCAGGGACACAAAAACCTTCTGGCATCAAACACACAACATTATTCAAGGTTCCACTGTGGCAACTGCCTGATGTGATTCTGGCTTTATAAACACAGCAGTGATGTGTACCCAAGTGATTTTGTTCCCATGACAGACATCAGTGAGTCTGGCATTAGACTACTTGCTCCAGTTTTGGCACAGATTATAGTTTAAAAGGTACTTCAAGAATCAATGACCTGAAGTCCAAGAAACCCAGAAAGAAATAACTTCTCTGGAGAACAAATATTTCTGAGTGGAGATACCTATTGAAACAAACTGTCCAGGGAAACGGCAGCTTCTCTGTCAGTTAACTGTTTAACTGAAGATCTCAATTCTTTTGGAAAATTCTGCTTCAGCCAAGCACTACTTTTATTTCAGTCAAACATACCTAATTGCACTCAGCAGAGAAATAATTGGATGAAATGTAATGGCCTATTTTATATAGATAATAACTCTCAGTAATTGAATAGTCCCTTCTCACTTTAAACGCCATCAATCTATCTGTGACAAACTGGAGTTTGGAATTGTGGAAGATTAAATTACTAAATCTAATTGACTAAATTCTTAGCCTACATTAAGAATCAAATTCATATTATTTTTAAACTATGTTTTAAATAATGTTTATATTATTTCTAAAGAAATTAAAATTCTTCCTATTTTTCCTTTTACTACAGTATTATTTTCAAAGGCTCATGCTTTACCTCTGATGTTCACACATGTAGATCTCAGGGTTTTTTGGAAAAGAGATGCTTGTTTAAGGTGGTATATTTAGTTAATTCAACTATTTTATTATGACTGTTTACTAACGAGACACAAATTGCCAATGCAATCCTGTTGGGAAAAGAATAATAAATATAATAGGCTTACAGATAGATTTTACTGAATTTTTAACACTTCCTGGATAAATTTTGTTCAGCATGAACAAAACTCATACAGAATGTTTTCATATAATACAAAAGGTATTTCAACAATGGGGAAGCCAGAAGATTAACAACTGAAAATATAATTCCAACACATCTTTGAACAAAATAATAACGACAGTGTAATTAAAGGTCATTTCTATCTAAAATATTCCGTCAAATTCTAATTAGAAAAAGAAGTGAATTTTCAGAATGACAATTAGTCCTGATACTAAGACATTACCCGATTTTAAAGTAATTCAAATTGTATAATATCCCAATGATCACTGCAACTTATATTGTAGTATTTATGAAAGGCACAAACAGATACCTAAAATAATTACTTTTCAGGGGTTTTAACCGTTTTGTTACATGTACAAGTATGCACATATATAGAGAGATGTAATTGAAAAGCAACAATTAACATCATCTGAAAAAAAAAGGAAAGCATGTCAAGAATCAAACTCTAAGCTGTAGTGACATAAACTGGATATATACTTTATGTCCCATGAAATACAAGTAATAATTTTATGTTCATCCTTCAGACTTATTTTAGCCCTCATACCAATAATTTACCCCAAGAGATTTTTAAGCAGTATATCAATACTTTACTTAACTGAGTCCATAATCCTTACAACACATACACAGAATCAACTATTACAAGTACCTTTCCTGATGACCCAAATCAGACAGAAATTCATCAATGCGTCTTTGCAGTTCACTTCCTTCTAGATTTTTCAACTTCTTCAATTCACTCTGGAGGAAAAACCAAAGTTCCTTAGCCCCATTTTCAATCCTCCTCCTCAATATTTCATGGTCTTTTCCAAGGCCTCCTATTTTTTTTTTTTTTTTAAAAAAAAAGCATAAAATTATCAGTACTTGTAGATGAATTGTTAAGAAACTAGTACATTTGTGTTACTGAATATCAAAACTTGTTTTAGAAGTAAAAAAAGAAAAAAAAAAAAAATGCAAAACTTATCTACCAACCATCTCCTGTCCGCTTCTTATAGTTTTCTATCTGTTCTTTGGCCTTTAAAAGTTGCTCCTCTAAAGCATGTACCTTTCCTGCAGCTGGTCCCTGATCAATGGGACCATCTGGTATCCTAGGATAAAGAAAAGAAAGAAATTATATGATTTAGAAATATAACTGTTATTTGATAAATTTATTTGCATTAAAAATTCAGCTATCCTCCCATTTTTGTTCCATACTGTTTTGCTGATAAGCCTTCTTGGCATTTTCTTAAACGCATAAGAAATTAAATATATTAACATAAATAAAGATTTAAAAACATTCATCCCATAGGAAAAAAACAGTGCATAGAACAGCTGAAGCACACAGATTCAACCTGGTGTTAAACTGTGCTGTTCACAAGACTTCTACTCATTGAGAAGACCAATCCTAGGCTCTACTTGTGAAAGTAGTATTTGCAGCAGCTTAACTCATTTCCTGTGAGAAAGTGGAAAACCATGACCATTTGTTGGACTGACTGGCACACAAGCAAAGCCTAATTGAGGGATGTGTCTTCACAAGACTCAAATTCTGTCTACTTTTTATATTCACACATGAAAGACATTCTGGTCTTGAATGCTGGCCATATATTGCTAGAGGACCAGAGATCCAGCACTGGAACTCCACCTTTAAGTTAAGTCTTCCTGCATAGCAGTACAAGAGATTTCAATGTATTTTCTGGACTCGGAAAAAGTTCCTAGCTTCTTAAATGTCCCATCGTGACATTTTTATTATGACAGCTCTGGCATTCTAAACTGCAGATCGCCTAAAACAACACAAGAAACTGTAACATTCATTTGTGAAATCTCTCCTATGTGAGCACAGGAGAAGTATGGAAACGTATCCCAAAATCTACAAGCCATGGATCAGCACTGAGGGTATTACTGAGGTTTGTTCATCATCTCCACTCGAATCCACATATTAATAAACTGAAATTATTATAGAAATTAGATGCTATTTGCCTCACAAATTAAAAATTAATACAGGGAAAATAAAAACTTTCATCTCTAGAGAAATGACACTTCTGCTGGATACAAGGGTTAAAAATCATTCCACCTTTTCTAAGACTTCTGTAAGAGCTGACCCTAAAAAGGAAAAAAAGGAAGAAGATGTATATTGAAGTCTTGAGAAATAAAATCGCAAAAATAAACTTACTTAAAAAAAACTCACCACATGACACCTCAGCAGCCGCCCTGCAGGAACTAAGACAGGCACTTATATATATAGAATACCTAGAGTGCTTCTTTTTGTTTAAAAAGGCAGCTTTCCATAGAAAAGCCTCAAGATTTCTATAAAGAATACGGAATTCTTGCATGACAAAGATGACTCTTCATTAATAATGGAGTGTGAGCATAAAATGAAAGTGATATTCTCTCCACACACACATACACAGAGTTTCAAGGAACAATATCGGAAGACGAAAGATGCCTCTAGCATAGAGAAAACAGTGGTTAGAGTCTCTTCACCCTAAACTAGAAATGACAGCATTCTAAGGATGCTACTGAGATGCCATTAACTTTAACGTCTCTCAGATCTGGATAATTAAATACCAATAAAAATTTAGGAACTGATGAAAAGTGCATTTTCACTCAGACATTTGAAGAGAATAAATACCTAATGTAAGCATCAGAAAGGTATATCAGCCAAAGTACAGCTTTTAAACCCATTTTTTCAGAGGGAGGTGGGAGAGGTGGAAAGGGAAGCTACATAGCCTGACAGAAATTTAATAAAAAATTCTGCACTCTTAAAGCTCCCTATTGAAAGTAAATTAGGGATAATTAAATTGTTTTAAAGCTACCATGGTAAATATCAATAACTGCTCATAGATCTGTTTTTTTATGCACTGATGGAATAAGCATGCCAAAACTGAGGAATACCTTCTCATTTTAAACATGTGCACTCCCTAAATATACTCCCTCTGTATGAACAATGCCCTTGTGAATTTGTTTCCACAACAAATGCACAGCATTATACTATACTGAGATATGGTGCTGTATTGCCATGTGCAAGACAAAACAAACCAACCTTTATAAAGAATATTGAAACATACTTAAGCACTTGTACTAGTTTAAAATCATAAGGTTGAAATATATTTGTGATCTGTCAAGTTGGGATCACAATTTGGATTGTAACAGGACAACTAACCACAAAATTAACAGGGAAAATGGAATGGCTTATCACATTCCTAGATGACCTTTAAAGGTCCCTTCCAACCCAAACTATGCTATGTTTCTATGATTTTATGATTCCTTAAAGGCAGAATTTGTGAAGAACAATAAGGTAAAAGGATACAAAATCATTGCCATAGGAAATCCTCGGACATCCCACACATCCTCTGAACATAAGGGAAGTCTGTTAAATCAGCAGTTAGAGAATCCCGCAGATGGATGGTTGTGGATGATATGAAAGAAGCACAATAATTCTAACCATTTGATATAATCAGGATTTTAAAAAAGAAAAGTACATGCCATTTAATATTCAAGTTGCTTTGGCATACTGCAATAAAAATGTTTCCTATACTTAGGTTGTTAGATAAAAGGTGCTAGTATTGGGGCAAAGGGCATTCTCCTAAGCTAGTTGTTTGGACATTCAAAAATTACATCATTTTAGGATAAAACTAAAATAACTAATTCTTCTTGCAGTTTTGTCTCTACATCTGTTACCTCGTCAGACTTGGAATTACTGCCTTACTCACTTTCATCCAGTCTCAAAGAAAAAGTTCTTCTCTGCAACCACCACAGCTTGCTTGTTACTGCCCCCTACAAGTATATCAACTGAGTTGGAGATAAGGCAACACTTAAGGGAAAAGTGTCCTTATCTGTACTCTTAATGTCATCTATGCAGATAACTTCTGGTACAGAATATCTTAGGAAAAATGCATACTGTGGGAGGGGGCCCAGAGAAGGGCTACAAGAATGATCCGAGGGCTGGGGCACCTCTGCTGTGAGGACAGGCTGAGAGAGTTGGGCTTGTTCAGCCTGGAGAAGAGAAGGCTGCGGGGAGACCTGATTGCGGCCTTTCAGTACTTAAAGGGGGCCTATAGGAGAGAGGGGGAGAATCTTTTCAGTAGGGGCAACAGTGACAGAACAAGGGGTAATGGTTTTAAACTGAAACAGGGTAGGTTTAGGCTGGATATAAGGAAGAAATTCTTTACAATGAAGGTGGTGAAACACTGGAACAGGTTGCCCAGAGAGGTGGTGGAGGCCCCATCCCTGGAAACCTTCAAGCCCAGGTTGGACGGGGCTCTGAGCAACCTGATCTGGGTAATGGTGTCCCTGCTCACTGCAGAGGGGTTGGACTAGATGGGCTCTGGGGGTCCCTTCCAACCCAAAACAGCCTATGATTCTATGAATAAGAATTCCTGTTGAAAAACCTATACATAAGTTTTCATACCAAAGTAAGTTCTGACAATTGATGTGCTCTTTAAAATTGAAGAAATGAATTTAATGTAAGTTTATCTACAGGATGATGATTCTGTAAGCATCTAGAACTGAATATCCTTCACTTATTGCTATGGTAACATTGTAAATTAGTTATAAATAGTAAATAAACAAAATTATAATCCACTTACATGGACAGTCATGATAATATACCAAATAGTAGTTTTGTTTGAATTATTTTGTCAATACTTACAAGGTGTGTGATTTTTGCATGCCGTTTCCTACCATTTCATAGTAAATATAAATTAAATTTCCCTAATGAACTCATAGCAAATAAAGATATTACTGTATAACTGTAAACATCAAAAAGATTATGTTGTAGAGATAACCTGTTTATGTTTTATCCCTTGTTTAGTATTCCAGCTACACTTCAAGCAGAAAAAAGTATCCTGTGTACATCATCTATATGATTGAGGCCATTTTCTCATCACCTTCAGGTACCATACAGGGGCAATGGCAAAGTAGCAATATCTAATCTGAATCTCTGAAGGCAAAAAGAACCCCTCAAAAATTAATTGCAGTGACATTCAATTTCACTGGAAGAACTGCCATACTGTGTAAAATAACTGTAAAAACATTTTAAAACAAACAAAAAAATAAAATTCTATCTGAGTTCTTTGTATGGAGCTAAATTAACTAAAGCCACATTATGACTGACTTTTCTTCTTTCACATTTTTTTTTCCCAAGAAGAAAATGTTTCATTATTAATGACCACTAACACACACAAACGAAGAAAAAGAAGTTGTCACTTCACCCATCTAAGACAAAACTTGCTCAGTAAATAAAACTGAAAGAAAACACTCAATTTAACCTGTAAATAAAGAGCAAGCAACATCCCTTATCAATTTAAATCAGCACAGCCCCGATCAGTGGTGATTTATATCTGCTGAAGATGCGTCCCTTCCCATAATTCAGAATTGCACAAAAAACAATAAAAAGAGCAGAGGTGAACACCACAGAGTTCAATGATTTTCTTTCCTCACACACTGGCCTATGCAATAGTCTCAACTTCAAATTTCAGACACTTTAAATACCTGTAATAGAAAACAATACTTTAAAATATTTAAATCTTTATCAATCCAAAACTATTCTTGAATCCAAGTCCCTTTCGATGCTTACTACAGGCTTACTGGGTCCAACAACTGCCCAGAGTAATTGACAGAAGTATTTTAATAGATTTGCTTATGATTAATTGATGCTGAGTTTGGATTCTATCCCAGCCTCAGCACCCAAATACATTAAAGCAAGTATAGTGCTCTTTCAAAATTAAATCACACCTCTTTCTGAAACTACACTCAGAACTATGAGAATAATATCTAGAAATACTGGTGTTTGGTTTTATTTGTTTGATTACATTTTGCCATCTTCCACTCCTACTTTATAACGCATGACCCTATTCAGATTAGAAACAGGTAATCATATTAATTAAAAGAATTGCAGGTTCTACAAAGTGTAGTATTTAATAGACTCTGTCATGGTTTAACCCCAAATTGTAGCCAGACAAAGCAGCCGCTCACTCATTGGTGGGGAGAAGAATCTGAGAAGAGAGCAGACTTTCAGGTTGAGGTAAAAACAGTTCACCAGGAAAACAAAGAAAAAGATACTCCCTCGCAGCCATCCCAGAACAGCAAGTTCCAGAGAGAGCGCGAGAGGGAACAGACAGCCAAATGAACAAAAAAACGAACAAACCCCAAAACAAACAAACAAAATAAAAGAAGGTAACAAGAAGGGAACATGAACAGAACTTGAACCAAACAAGGAACCAGAAGCAGGGAGGCAGTGGCCAACCCTCCCTCACACCGGCCATGCTGTCTATGCCACGGAACACTCTCTTTGGCCAGTTTGGATCAACTACTCTGGCTGTGCCCTCCCAGGTTTTTGCACCTGCACATCAGCAAAACCTGGGGAAGTGCAAAATGTCCTTGATCGTTCAGCAGCAACCACCATCATCAGCGTACTATCACCATGTTTCACATGCTAAATCCAAAACAGAGGAGCTGCTGAAGAAAAATCTAGCTCCATCCTGGCTGAAACCACAACAGACTGTAGGAAGTAAATATATACGGAAAGTGATGTATTAGTAATATGAACACAATGTCAACACATTTAACAAGATGCTCTATTTCATTCAAGTGCACTCTGAAATTACAGGTTCCTATACTGCCAGGCTTATCTTCCAGGAGAGGATACCACTAATCTACAATAAAAGATAAAAAATTTGACTATCACCCACCAAGACACAAAAGAGCACATGAATACTACAAACCATTAATGTACTACAGAAAAAGGAAGTATAGGACAAGTTTTTCAGTTTCCATTTAAGAAAATCAGACATTACAAAAGTAGTAATTTTAAGCTCTCCTCCTCCTAAAAGCTTTATATCATCTAGATGCAACAGTGACAGCCTTTAGCAATCATATCATAATCCTACTAGTAAATAAAATGTTCAGGTAAAACTACATTACAGGCAAACAACAAAAAAACATTATGTAATACTTTATTACTCCCTATCAAGTTTCCCTTAAATAGCTACAAAAAAATTGTAGTAAACGTTTCCCTTTTTGCTGCGAGACCTATGACATCTGTAATAATTGTTCATGAAAGGGCTCCTCCAATTCTATTAGATATAGAATAGTAAAATATCTATTAAAAAACCTCGGGTTTATTACCATCTTGCACTAATGGGATCCAGGCTGCTTCTAAAAATCAACCCAGATTTGCTCGCACAATATTGTTTATAAACATGTAAGGACTATGATAACTCTCCAAATCTCATTATACCACAATATACATGCACATAATTTCTAAAACTCAGGCAATACAAAACTTCTTTAATTCCATTTATCTTCTGCATCACTAATATACATCTGTGCCTCTTTATAGCCCTCAAGTAAGGTTTTTATAAAGCATCATATTGGCAAAAGAAAAAGTACGGTAACTTCTCACCCAAGGCTTTCCAAATGCACTGTAAAAAGGAAGTGCCGCCTGAAGTCATTTCAAGTCATCAGAAGTGCACCACAAAAGCATATTCAGTTCCTAAAGGAATATTTTTATTTCAGGCAATTTTTAAAAAGATGTGACTGTTCCAACTTGCACTATTGCAAAGGTCTATATTTTAAAAAAAAGTATCACAAAATAACCTCACTAAAAATCTTTAGCAAAATATGAACTATTCTTTACCAATGTGGGTAATAAATTACAAATATTAAAAAGCAAACAAACAAACCAACCAAAGACACCAACCAAACAACAACAAAAAAACCCCCACACAACAGAAGAATGTGATGTAGTTTGTGAAATCAAACATACAGATCGGGGGAGGGGGGAGAACGATGACCTAAAAAAAAAAACCAACACACAAGCAGAAAGACCTTTACTGCCCTAGAACCATTAATTCTAGTCCTCATGGATCCTGTGTTAAAAGAAGCAAGCAGGGGAAAAATTACAAAATCAAATATGATTTCCATCTCATACAGCAAGAAAGGGCTAAGCAAGATTTTATAAAGCTTTGTCAACTGATATGACATTTCTCAACTTTTGAATGGTTGATTTTGCATGCACATAAGGTGCGTTTCATAAGACATGTTTTTGGTTTTCCTTTTTGTTGTGTTTGGGGATGAGGGGATGCCACATAAATTGGCAGCAAAAGAGCGTTCAAATCTTATAGTGGAAAGATTACTTCTTGTCATTGTATGCTAGCCTTCGTGGATGGCTGGATGAAATTAAGCACAGCCCAGCTCCTATTTTCAACCATCCCAGAGGACTGACACTTTTGTCAGGTGAGAAGGACGTCAGAGAAGGCACAGGAACCCATTATAATGGGAAATTCTAGGCAACTAAAAAGTATTGTAGTGAAATGTATTTTACCATGTACCTAAGGTCCTGATGTAATTAAAGATTAAATACCAGTTTTCTTTAACTTCAAAATGGAAATTTTTACAACTACTCATACTTTTATTAAACTACTGAATTCTTGTAACCATACCTGTTTTCTGTCCCTTCCTCTCTGCCCTAAAGAGTTATTACTAATGGCACTGATAGATATTACGGTAATTTTCTACCATTCACAGAGCTTCTTTGCCCACTAGGATAAATTTGGTTAACTTGGAGCTTTTTACCATCCAAACGTTTTATCTAATTATGTCAAAATACACATTAACAAGTGCAGTTAATCAGATGCCTGTTTATTGTTACAGTTTTCCAGATAGGCACTCTTGTCTTGTTTAAAGTCCTCCCATAGTAAACTTAAGTTAGAGTTATTACTGAAATATGCTTAAATTCAAGCATCAGCTTAACTTTGTTGCGTGCCATAATATATTCTATATTTTCACTGCAAAAAGCGTGCTGCTTTTCTGTTGAAATAAAAAAAACCCTCTAGTTCTCTACATATAAAATCTTAGCAAAGATGGACAGCAAAAATAAGTTTTTACCTCAGTGTAACAAAATCCAACTTGGCAATAGGGTACAAGCTACACTGACATAAAGACTGTCCTCTTAACCACTCAGATTTCACAGCCAACATCAGTAATTACATTTTTCAGTATAAAAACAAAAATTCTAGCAGTTAAATCATATTCAAACAATAGTTCCGGCCTTTTTACCTTTGATCAGTAAAGCCCCAAACCAATTATGTCTTCACTTTAAGATGTTGAGCAAAAGTAATCTTTTCTGTTTAATTCTAATTCAATTTCTGAAGTTAAGAGGTGTTTTAATTCTTTAATATACGTCCATAGCAGCAGTGATCTCTTCCAGGACACAGATACTGAATCCATGGACTGTTGGCTACTGTAGCCATATTGCTATAAAACTGTAAATGAGGCCATTTTAAAGCTAACGGTTATTTTTATCACCACTTGTTCTATCTGGCAAACAAAGAAATGACATATTGAAATTCTATATCACTTTTATGATTAACACTTTAATGATGCAGGTTGACCATGTTATTTCTCAAACCTATTTGTGAAGTTTCCACAAAACCAGTATCACGTTTTGCTCAATAAAAATACTGAAAAGGCTCTACGTTGTGACACATCACTTCCCCCAGATCTAGCACTTCACCAATGTCAGATCATTTCCAGCAAAAAACTGCCTGAACATCTTCCAGTCCCAAGCTGGCTCATTTCTGACCAGAACCTGGAGATGTGCTGCTGCTCAAATTGGCATTTGAAGTCATTTTAGGCTTTCTCATGCAAGAGTTTCAGATTCTCCTGTGGTGACACACAACCACTTTGAATAAAGGTTTCAGAAATATTTTTCAGCAACATATTCACACAACAGCAGCTGAACAGAGCCCAGTTAAGATAGGTTTGGATCATCTAATCTAATTCTAGAACCTTCCAGCAATTAACTGAAATATAGAGGAGGTATGCTGGAATGTTCTATTTTAACATGTTTAGATTAGAACTAATGTTTTTATTTCTATGAATCATGGAAAATTATCAACAGTATAAGCTATTATTTAAAACTTGGCCACTGAAAACATAGTATTTGTCTGAATATAGATAGGTTACAGAAACAGATAAAGGTGTTTAGAAAAATCATCACTGCACAAAATAGCCTGTATCTATGCATTTCCTCTACCTACCACCTCCCTCTCGAGAGGAAAAGAATACCCTGTCATCAATAAAATCAAGAACATTTACTCTCTTCTAGTCACTGTGTCATATTTCAATGACTGTGCAATACCTCACATAACCCTTTATTCAAGTCAGCCAAATATGCAGGGCTGAAAGCATGGAGGGTGGTAATCTTTACATTCAAGGCCAAATATTTTTCTTTCTGAGGCAAGAAACCCTAAGGTTGACTACTATTGTCTAATATCAAAGGAATTTAAAGATACTGTATTTATTCAAATATAAGATCTTGCTTAAGTTTCTTCATAGCAGCATACTCTACATTACAGCATTTTGTGAATAAAAAGATACTAAACTTTTTGCCAATGCAGTTGTTACCATATATGAATAAATTGAGTTTAGAAAACTACAGCCAACTCAGCCATTTATGGTGGTATTACTCAAGGTGAATATTGTCTATGCTTAACGTAGAGGATGCTTGGGTCGGCAGCATTTCTCCACCTCTGAGCAGCACCACATGAATGCCAAGATACTTCTTCAGGGCTGACATGTTCAAAATTAAGACATTTGTTTTTTGGAACACTGAGCCTAAGCTAAGAAGCCTCATCAGCACACAGCCGTATCTACAGTGCATTCCAGAAATCAGAAACAGAGTGCAATGAAAAGAAATTTCAGTAACGCAGGGAGGTCTACCCAGTCTACCAGATCAAACAGCCCTGCCTATGCACAAAAGAGAGAGACTGCACCAGAAGAAACATCAGAAGAGCGTTAAGAGGAGGGTATTAATTTCCCTGCTACAGAGTCCAAATGTGTGATTTCATTCAAATGAAGGGGAGAAACAAACTTACCTAGATAAGGTAACAAGAACAGGACTACAACCATAAAACAGTCTAGTAAGGAAAACAGAGATTTGTGCAATTCAGAAATTTTTCCTATGATTTATGAAGCAAAATAGCAAGGTAAAAGATCTAAGTCCAAAAGACAAGTCCAAAATCAGTTTCTTATTGCCGAGCAATAACCACCCAAAAGGCACGGTAAAGACTCAACTGCCAGTACCCCTTGCTCTCCATGTTCTACACAAGAGATCCTGACCTGACCACTTCTACACACATGTTCAGGTGCTTCTGAGTATGTGGTTGTGAAAGAGACAGTAAGTGAATTCAGCTCACCAAGAGGTTTTTTTTTTAAAAAAAAAAAAAAAAAAAAAATCACTCTCCCCTTCTGTAAAATCTTATATTGAGCTTTGCTCTTCTCTAGCTTCCTAAAATATTTGAAGCTTCTACACTTCTCCCCATGATGTATCAGGACTTTTATGTTGTGTGTGGTGATGTCCATATCCTTTGGTCCAATCTGACATCCTTCCTAAGAAGCAGTCCCTTGCAAGTTCTTGGGAAAGGACATACCAGAAACGTATGTTAAGAGCTGTCTGTCTGAAAAGGTGAAAGAAAACACTTTAAATTGTAATTGTACCAATCTATAATGTAACAAAAACTATAAAAAGGAGATGATCCTACTATTTTCCAAGTATTCCAAGTATTGCTACAAGGAAGGCAAGGAAAAAAAAAAAATCCTTAGTTAAAAGAATTCATATAATGCATCGGTCTACTACAGCTCATCTTCAGCAAGTCCACCTTTATCTTCAACAAGTGTACAAATGTTTTCAGCACTTTTAAAACAAGCTCTTCCAGTTATTGCATGCAGAAGTGTAGAAAAGTCACCAGCTGTTCTAATTGGTTTTAATGTCATAATAATTGCACTTGTGGGAATTTTGGCAGTGAGGAGTTAATCACCTACAGAACTCTGTTATCGTGACAGTAACACTTGGACAATATTAAATAATGACCATATTAGACCAAAACTAAATGTACATTATTTGTTTAAAGGTTTTTGTAGTATATTTTCAGTTAGTTATAGTACTGATTAAGACATTTCTCTATGCTTTTAAATGTTAACATGATTTAAAAAAAAAAAAAAAACACAGCAACTCTTTCAATTGAATTTTTGATATTTCATATAACCGCTTTTGAAAAATTTTAATTATTTTTAGATCCTACCTGAGAGATTCTGCCATCCGCCTTAAATCTTCATTTTGTTGCTTTAAACGTTCCAGTTTAGCAAGTATCTTGGATAATTCACGACTAGAGTGATCTGGATGCTCACTGTCTCGTACCAAGTGTCCACCAATATAAAAGAGTAAAGTTCCCCAAGCAAAGAGGATGAGCATAATCCAACGCCAGGAACCAGTCCATGGCCGCATTTTCAGAAGTTCAATTCACTCCAGAACTGCTACTGCTCACAAAATAACAAACATTTTAAGTCCTTAGCTTGTACAAAAGTGGACAATTTCAGTTCCTCTGCTTCACCACATTGTAACAAAGAAAAATTATTCTTTGCAGTATTAATCTTACTGCAACTCCTTAGAGAAAATCCTCATAGGGCTGTACATAGAAAGCATTAATATCACATCATTCTTGGTTTATATTCTGTGAAAAGAATAAAAAAAATCTGAAATTATAATTCTGATATACAACAATATATTGGATTGCAATTAAGCTAAATGTATTGTCACTAACATTCAGGAATGATGATAATGTTACTACTTTCTGACAAGGAGGAAAATTAAAAAAGCTTTTAACTTTCTACAATAAATACGCTGAGCTCAAGAAAGAATCACATAAATAATAGACAATTAATTCTGTGCTTGCAATGGCCAGGAGAAACGCTGCTTTTTATAAGAGAAATTTACCAATTCATGTGTCATTTCACACATTAAAAGAGTTCAAAAATCATTCTGTGGTAAACATTAATAGTATCATTTACTGTTAATAAAGAGCTTTTATTCAATTACAACTTCATTTTTTTTCACTTTTATGAACTCTCTTCTCCGTTTTAATCATGACTACCACCCTGTAACAGAAGAGTTGTAGCCATTCTAACATATTCTAGTATTTGCAAGTAGATTGGCCTAATAGCAGCTGTAATACCAATTAAGCAGCTTGCAAGCACTGCAAAGAGTGTAAGCACTAATTTCTAAACAAACCATTGTATATCTTACTCTTAAATTTATAATGGCCTCTGAAATTCCCATCTAAAATTAAGCCCAAATTTTTATTTCTTGCTTAAAATAGCAAGACAACGCTTCTGGTTTTTTCCTTCCACTGTACTTGCCAAAACAGATAAGAAGAAATACTGAACATTGAAGAGATAGAAAAGAGGGGGATTTCAAGTAGAACCTATGTGGCACTGTTATTTGAAAATCAGGCTTGACTTTAGAAAGCTAATTTTTTAGAATTATTTTTCTTCTGCTTTAAAACTACCAACCCCTTTTTGACAATTGTTATTATTAAAACTATAATAATGAAAAAATGCTCAAAAGTTAATACCTTCTCTTATCTAAAAACACTGCACCATTTTAAAAAAATTATAAATGCCTTCATTTTTTACTTGGCATGATCAGCATGTCCAAAATCTTCTCAAGTACTTCTCACCTATTTTCCTCTTTCTCTGCAATGTAACATTTCTATCTTCTGTAAAAGGCATATACGTGTTGTTTATACTCAATTTCCAAAATAATCTATATTACCAATTCTCAACTCTGAAAATCTACCGTATTTCCTCTGAGGTGCTATCCACAGCCTGTATTTTTGAAAGAGGCAGGAAAATTGCACTTAAGACTAGTAACACAATACAAAAAATAAACTGTTCGAAAATTGAATATTACTAATGAAATGGAAAACATACGTAGTACCTCTCTCAAGCTTTTCCATCTAATGTACCTGTGAGAAGGTGAATTATAAGCAGATCAGTTTTCTTTGAAAGTAATGTCAGAATCCCACATGTCACTTTCTACAGATCTCTAAGAAAGCTTTATATACCTTTTGCTTTAGCTTGGCAAAAGCGTGGGACTGCCTTCAGGAAAACAGTGGTTCCTTCAACAATCTTTACAGATCACAGCACAAGGAAAAAGAATTCACATTATATGAAACAGAATAGGCTATGCCCTTCCCATGGAGGATTGTTTCTATAAGCGAAGCAAGCCCAGTT
>KL272809.1:0-21514 GCA_000699545.1 Podiceps cristatus
CTTTCATTTCAGCTGAATATTTTTGGACAGCTTTGCATGGCTTAGTTTTCTCAAAAGACTTGGATTATAATTTTAAGCTGCCATTCAATCTACTACGGAAAAAACTTCACTAGCAGATCATAGAGCAGCCTCAGTGTGATATGCCTTAGCCAGCAAGACGCTTGGTAGGAGCAAAGTACATCCAGATAGAAAGAGAAGTCTGTAACCCTCAAGTTATTTCAAGATTAACCAGTGATTAGACTGGGTGTAGCATCTCTGAACTGTGAAATTACCCTTCTGCCTAGGGAAAGTCTGCTGTAATATTAGACTTTTCCGCTGAAAACACAGAGTTAAAAAAAGATAGAAAAAATTATACTGAAGGTGCATTAAATACACATTCTCCTTATTAAAAGATAAAGTATGTGAATTAATTTATATAGAAAACCACTAAGCAACAATGACTTATGTTAGTGAGTAAATGTTATAAGCACCTGTAACTTAAGAAAATCAAGTTCAGGTGCTCAAGGAAATAGGAACGGCTCTTCCTGATGGGAACCAAACACATACACACACCCCAACCAACCTCTCAAGAGTTTGGAATGTGGGAGAGAGAAACAAGCAATTGTTCGTCACCACAGACGTTTCCACTTGCGTTTGTGCAGCATTCGAGAGTTTTGATGCTAGTTGGCCTGAAAAGAAAAAATTTCTACCCATATGCTATTAGAAAGCATGTGAAAACATCATTATATTAAGTAAAATATACTAATTCTGTATAAACACTGTGGTGTGGAGCAGTTAATAGACCTGCTTTTACACACATACCTGTTATTATCTCGTGTATTATGATATATAAACAAAATATTTTCACCTCGCTTGTTAACAATTGAAGAAATTATATATATTTACTGCCTAAATAGCACTGCAATGATTACATGACCCACAATATTATATTGTTATCTACTGCTACAAGTCATCCGTAAGCAGAACAAATCATCTTGCATCCCAGTATTTTATCCGCTTCAGTATAGCAAAATAGTTTTGAATCTAACAGTCTCCAACCAAATTAATCAGACAAGTTGCATGGCTTTGCATGGGTTTGTGTTTCATCATACTGTATCAGCCTGATGAAATGTATCAATGCAGAACATATTAGAACTGTAAAGAAACCTTCCTTGCGTGTCCACAAGACTGAATTCAATGTAAACTTTTCAAAGCACCGTGGATGAAAGTGGAGAAGATGTCAAATCTTCTGCTGTGTTTGTGAACTAAAAAAGATCACGGATGGCTGACCGCACAAATTGCGATTCTGGCAAATCATAAGTTATAAACTATTCGCAATATGTATCCAACTAGACTCTGTAAGGAGACTGATTTTAATATACACAGAAATGCTCATGCAAGGTTAAAAAGCTCCTTCTCTAGTGCTTTTTTCTCTTTGTCTTAACAGAAAAACAGTATCAATATCTCTAGAAACGTCCTAACATTTTGACTTCATCATTGTTCAGAAATGATATGTTTGGTAAATAATGCTGGCATAGTATCAAATTTTATTTAGAAAAAGGTCTTCATATTAGCAATAAGGGGAGTGGAGTGGGATAGTCAATGGGACTTATAATGTACAGCGATTCCACAGAAGGTACACAGATATTTATAAAAAAGACCAAAGCTGATCTGTAAAGGTAGATAATATTCTAGGAGAAACAAAATCCACCAGCCATTTTAGAAACAGAAAAGCTACTTTCTTAGACCCATTTAAATATGTATCATGTGCATTTTGTTTGTACTCCTTTTTTGAAAGGAGAAGAGTTAATAAACCATCGATGTTGCACATAGACGCATACTGACTTCTGCTTAATTCTTTGGTTTTAAAAGACAAACTACATACTTGTATTGGATCTAGAACCTTGCTCATCTCTGCTCGAATTATCTGCTGAGCATCTGGCTATGTGCCTGCCAGAGTGGGCTAGTGATAAAGAAGAGCCTTTTTTCTTTCTTGCAAAACACAGGCAAAGTCTCCTTTCGCATGCCGTCTGTATTTTAAAAGTAGCTGCTGAATTAATGGAATTCTTAAAATAAACAAAGTGCTAATTAGTCTAAAACATATGGTAGATTGTCCTTGATATGTGACAAAAATTAAAATAATTTAATAAACATAAACCACTAATTACAGAAACTCTAATGAAAGAGGGAGTGCAAAGTTATTTGCTTGATTAACATTTTATAATGAAAATTTATCATTATTCATATTATAAAATGTAGTTAAAATGCAGGAAATTAGTTTTGTGTTCATTACCTTTAATGTTCATTCTGTAGTGGGAGTACTTTGTTACTACACAGTAACTTTAAAAAAATAATTAAAGGAATAATTGTTATTAAAGATAATATTTCATTGAGAGAGGTACCAAGATAATTATTTCTATCATGTTTTTAAAACATATATAAGCTATGGTAGTTGAACAACAGCATATTAGCTTATATTAATACAACAGCTTTAATTACAAGAAATATGAATTATACACGTACAGAAACCTTTTATTCATGGATGAAATAGTAGCATGGTCACAGCCATAGAGAGCAAGAGCACATACAGCACAAGACAATTTGGTGAACTATTTTCAGAAGCTATTTGATCAGTGACATTATGCTGAACATTTGTGTTTCAAAAAAAGTTTCACAGAATTCAACTGACTTCATCAGACTCTCAGCAACTGCAGTACAATTGCAATTTAAACTAAAAATGCATGCAAAGCAGAAGCAATAACATTTACATTTGTAAAGCTATTCTGTTAAGTAGCAGTGAGCAAGGCCTTGCTTACTACAGTAAGGAAGAATGATCCATTCTTTCTTCCTGATCCATTTTCCTGTTGCTCTTGTCAGAACACTATTTACTACAGCAAGCTTTGTAATTTAATGTTTGCAACGGGATTCTTGCCCTGATATTCTGCATACACAGCTCAGTGTTAGAGATTGCCACCATTCACGGTAGCAAATTCTGGGAAAATAATATACCAGAGATTGTTCTTGTATCAATTAACACATTACATGAATGTAAGATTGCGTGAAGGAAACAAGATGTGGAGCAAGGTGGCTAGGCAGAAATAAGGAAAAATATAAAGCTGTTGAAGTTTTCAGAATTAATGTCATTCCCAGGATTAGGCATTACTAGATATTAAAGCCTTAGAGCATGCCTTACAGGTGTCTGGAGAAAATTTGATGAAGTCTTGACTTCATGAACCATTATGAAAGGGACCCAGCAGTATTTGGGACGCCTAGATAGAAGGATGAAAGATTTGCTTCATTAAAAACAATAACAAGAACAACAAACCCAACCACAGAGGCGGGAGTGAGGGAAACTGTGAAATCTGCTGATTTGTTTCTTCGTTTGCTGTTTTAGATCCCTGAGGAATATGAAGAACAGTCATGGCAGACCCAGAAAGGGGAGCATGAAGCAGTTGTCCCTCTTTGCATGCAGCAAATTACAACCCCTCAAATCAAAGGGGAAGCAGAGAAGAAATAAAGATGTGCAAAAGTTCCACGTCATCTTGTCTATGACTTTATACTTTTAAGGAAAACTACCTCCAGACAAGGCTTCAACAAAGCATGCACTTCCTTCTCTTCACTTTCCATCCATAGAAGTTCTACATGGAGGCTAATCCACAGGTTTTTCTATTTAGGCATCTCCGAAACTGCATTAAAGCACATCACCTAAATGTAAAACAGAGCAGACAAAGCCTTTGTCCGCAGGTGAAACAACCGCTCTGGGCTAAAGTTACAGTCTAAATCCTGACGTTCTTCATTACCAACTCACTTGAAGTAGCTTCATGCTCATGTCACAGTAACATGGTATACACCAAACGTATACACCATGTATTACATTCCACAGAATAACACCTTTTCCACCATAGAGAGAGAAAGATCAATGCATTTTAAAAGCAACAATTCTTCTGGTAGAATTGTTCATGATTCATGTGGATGCATTTCCTAAAACTGCTGCCTAGTGTAAGAACACCTGGCTGTGCGGTGTTACTGTTTTTATCATGCTTTAATCATTAAAACACATAATGCATGGTTTAAGCAGTGGAAGAAGCATATACCTTTGCATTGAAGCATGTACCATGGTGACTAAAACAGCTTTTATACTTAAGACTGTAAATTTACGTAGTCAAATCCAGGCTACAGCTCTCCTTAGCCAAGTTGAAGGCGCTATGAATGCTACGCACATGATGGCGATACAAGAGTAGATTACGGCTATTTGTGCGCATTCTGAATGAAACTTTAAATGCTCAGACATTCGGTGGAGAATTACTTTCCCATGTAGAGACAGCATAACACTTACTAACTTCCAGCCTACCAAGAGAGAAATGAGATAGCACAGGACAGCTGATAAGGTGCTGTAGATGAATATACTTATCTCATATAGCTATTAAGCTAGTCATATTCAGTGTATGCATTTATTTTAAAATTATCGGAGGACATTCCAGATTTGAGTAGACAAAGAATGAGAAGAGAGAGTGCCAAGAGGCAATATTTTAGCATACTGAATCACCACTGGAAATTCTAAGGGACAGTACTTAATGGGTATTCTATTATCTTCCCCCTCATGTGAACTCCTAAAACTCCATGTACCCTCACAATTACTGAAAAGTATTTTATTTCCTGACAATATAGTGCATTTTTTTTCCCCAAAAAAACAGTACAGATGGATTTTAGCTGCACAATTCCCATTGACATTAATGGGAGCAATTTGCCTAAAACCCCCTTTTTTTAAAAAAAAAAAAAAAAAAATTCAGAGATGGTATTTAAGTGTAATTTTCTAAAGTGTAATTTTCTAAAAACCACATAATGTGTGTTGCATTTTATTATTCAGCCTGTCTGAGGCTTATTCAGATCTTGTCTTTCCCCTGCAAATTTTTGTCTAGATAAAAGAAAATCTGCAGGAAGAATGACAATTAGAGTATAGACATGAGAGTGTCAACATCAATTACCTTTTTACAATCCAGGAATGCAAGTAATATTTAGTCTGTGTTAGGACAAAATTATGGGTAAAATTGTAGTATATCTACCAGTACCGATTAAAGCCAATATGTAGAGAAATTTCTAGGAATAACATTTTGTTTCTACATTTCATCTTACAAAGGCAGATAAGGTAATGTTGCAAAGGAAAAGAGAAGCTCATGATATGAATATTAATCAGTTGCACCTGCTCTTTTGTAAAATCATCAACTGTATATTTGTGGAATACATTCATTTTTTACCAGAGATTTGATGAAAGGTTATACTGTACTACCCATTGTGTGACGTTTAGGAAACTAAAAAAGATCATCTTGATTTTACTTTCTTCTATTGAATCTTATGAAATTCAAGATTAGCTCAGAATTTTATTGCTGAATTTCAACTAACTTTTCAAAATCAATTACGAAATAAAGCTATACACACTACAGATGTACCCACAATGCTACAGTCTCTCTACTGTGAAGTAGGCAACATATTGTAAAGCTTTTAGTTACCTTCTCTTAGAGTTCATGTTGGAAGCAAGTAGCTTTAAAAAAAAAAAAAAAAAGTGCCCAGAGAGCTGAAATAACAATTCAGTAAACATCTGAAGTTACAATCTAATTGATAATACTGTAATTTTTAATTAAAGTTCTTTAAATAAAAATCCTTACATCTATTTTTCTTCCCTGCCCTAGACTGACACTAGTAGACCCAGCTAAATACAGTTTGTTTTTAATAAAACTATGAAAAGTGTCTTGCAGACATTTCCTTGTATCAGCTCAAAATTCCTGTCTGCTTCTTATTCTTTTCATTATCCTCCATTTTACTGAGTTTTTAAGTATAGCTGTATTCTTTGAAAGTTTTACACGTGGAAATCTGCCAAGCTGCTATACCATTCCATGCTTGAACTTCTTTCTTAGTTTCCCAGCGATATCATACAGTTAATCTAAATAAAGCAAACTTGTTAACTCTGCATAGATATATTATTAACATTATTAAATGGAGTGAATAAATGAGTACCAAACCAAGACTCTCACTGCATTCTATCTAACGATGGAGTAGATAGCAGGAAGCAGTCATGGGAAGGAGAAGATAGATGAATCCAAGTGGCAAAATCTGTTCTTTAATAACTGTTAATAATAAACCATCAAGGGAAATGATTTGAAAATAATAAGGTATAGAAAGTATTTGAAGACACAGTCATTTTTTTTGAAAGGCATGCTTTATTCGTGCCTAAGTTACAGGAAGAATAAAGGAATACAGAAATAAATGGAAGACCTTTATAGGGAAAGTCAGACTGGCTAATGCAGTGGTTTCTCAGACCTTAAAAAAAAAAAAAAAAAAAAAAAAAGGTAAACTATCAATTGCAATGGGATTGGTCTTTCACAATTTTTAGGATCAGCTTGACGTAATATATTAGTTCCTATTAATTTTAACACACTTTTGTTATCCAGTAGAATTGTTACATCAAATGATGTAACACCAAAATAATGTCAGATATATCAACAAAGCTGAATAAATTATATTATGATAACGTAACATTAATCCTGTATTACTTGCATTGATGTATGAGTACAATCCTTAGGTAAGAGTAATAGAAATTAATGACTGATAATTTTTGTTTGGTTTGTTTTCATGGGAAGAAGGGACATAGAAGAAATAAGCTCATTAGATTTTTCTTATTTCAAATTAATATTTTGTTACAATGCATTGAGTAGGGGAATTCAATTGCAAAAAGTTATTTGGTAGAATTAACAATGAACATTAGCAGATGTTATTAATATCAATGTTTAAATATTTATTGCTGTTATGCTTAGTTCATATAAATGTACTTTTCATACATTGCCTCGTTCACACTCTACATGTTCATTTATATGGACAGCATGAATGTCGCATAATTAACAAACTACGTTAAATGAAAACTTAAAAAGCCAAAGAGCTAAAAAGACATGTCAAGTAAAACAATAATCTCTTGCTCATTTCTTGGATCATGTTCAACAAGGTCAGATAGTAACATTTTTTATTATTGAAGTTTGGGAGATCTTTGTTTCATCTTTTGTGTTTTAGGCTTTAACCTTCCATGTTCTTAAAAGCATTTAAGCATAACCCTATCAATGCACAACAATCAAAGTAGACATAATTAAGACATCTTTTAATTAAGCTGTCATTAGGATCTCCATTTTCTTTGTGTGTCAGGCCTCAACAGATCTACCAAGACCTTTAATGTTTTCTGTGGGCATCCTGACATCTAGCTTCATTATTTGAAAGGCAAATAAAACAAGTGTTTTGGAGCTGTTGGTGGATTTTTTTTTGGGGCAGGTTGTTTTGTTTTGGTTGGTGGCGGTTGGATTTTTTGTTGCTGTTGCTGCTGTTTGGTTTTATTTATTTATTTATGAAAAATCTGAACCTGAAAGACATGACATTCCCTTAGTTTTTGGTCGAAGGGATTTGAGCATACTGATAGATGCAATGTTCTTGTCTGGTAAGATTTACCACGGAATCAGTTATCAGAAGCAAATAGAATGCCCTGAGCTGGATTACTTATATGATCCCACCAGCAAATATAAAAGAGGAAGAGTAAAAATAAGATGTCACGACAACTACTGTAATCTACGCAGAGTCCCCCTTCCCACAACTGGAGACATTTCAAGGTAAGGATAGACTACTTCAGTAACAAAGGTCCACACGGTAAGAGGTCAGAAGTCTATGAGACTTTCTTATTGATATTTCGCTTTATAAACAATGGAGATAAAGTCACAAACTGAGTTTTCCAGTTACAAAACTTTCAAAATGAAATGTGATTAAGAAAATGAAATGCAATATACCTAAATCTAATATACATAAACCTGTTTCTTACCACGGCTCCTTTGCAAAACTTTCAAATGAAAAATTTAAACTGACCAGGAAAATGAATGCTAGAGAAATAGCTTACATATTGTGATAGGAAATACTTTTACTGTAAGACAACAAAAGCCATAATTCACATGAAGTACAAATGGCCTGTTTAACCCGATGTATTGGTAACATGAGATCAGGACAGTTGATATCATACAAGCTAAAAAAAAAAGTTTACAGTAGCATTTCATTAAATATGGGTTTATCCAAAACATACGAGATTTGTGCTCCCACTGCACATCACATGCTCAGTAAAATTATCACAGTTCAAAATTACTTCTGAAAAAATAATTAGGACAAATTACCCAATAAAGAAGAAAGAGTAAAATCTAGTCAGCTATTTTCCTAGTGTTAAAAAGAGATCACTTTTTCTGAACTTGTTTTTCTACCACACAAAGTATAGGACTGAAAGTCTTAAAGATGTTTTAAGATATAGATATTGAAAAGAGACATGGATGTAAGACCTAACATTTAGTCGATCTAATTGGAGACAATTTAAATGGAGTCTAATTATACACAAATATCGTACTTTAATTTTATACTCAAGCCCAACATAATTAACAGTTTTCTTACAAAACATTATTGCTATATGTCAATGCTTCATTTACTCAGTTGGGAATATATCACTGTATAGATGTACATTATGCTGATATAAAGTACGTAATTATTTTCATTTAAAAATGGAATTTAAACAGCTAATTAGAATCAGAAAGGTGAAAAATGAATCATAAACTAAGTGGATCATTATCTAGTTAAAAAAATTAGGTGGGGGTACATCACAATTTGTCTGCACACCAATGAAGCTATTACTCACTTTGTTCATTATTTAATAATATTTTATCTTGATTTTTGCACATTATTTTTCATATTATAACCACTGTATAAGCTACAGGACATGACTTCTGTTTTAATGAACCAAGATAATAAAGGTTAATAAAGATAATAAAAGTCTACATCTTCTTGGTAATGAAAACAGGTATTAAGTCCTTAGAAAAAATGACTGAGAAAAAGAAGTAGTAGAAAATAATAAAACATTTGGCTGATAGAAAAAAAAAAATAAAGAGATTGAATTATATGCAGAGTAGTCTTGAGTATCTGAAGAATAAGAGAAAGCAAGGAAAGCATAGAAAAGAGACGGAACTCAGAAATTTGTGATGCACTTCAAGCATCTGGCCTCTTTCATGGTCTTAGAAATCCAAACAACACAAATCTGAGCAGGAGCAAAGCATCCCAAGTAATATATAGCAGAAATCTCTTGTGGCTTTGTTTTACTGCTACTGCGATTGCAATTTGTGATGACGATTTGCCATTGCAATGGAAATGAAAAAACACACTTGTCAGTAATCTGAAATGATAGTTGATATAGATTGCGTTTTGGGCCAGAAAGGCCCAAACAGCCGTGTCTTATCTATTCAGAGGCTAACTGGGAATCCTCTTCCTAGAAAGCAATGTGAGAAGGCCAAGCTGAGTACTACAGTAAGATAATTACACTACCTCCATATACCACTACTTTATATTTTACTCTTTGTTGCCAAGCTGACATATAAAATTAAAAAGATAATGTTAATCAAAAACTAGATGATACATGTGGATCTTGTAATCTCTTAAAATAATTGTGTGAGACTCATCTTTTCTACAGCAGTGATTTTCAGCAACAGGAACATCAAAGATGGGTACGAGAGGTTCAGTGCAATAGTAAAGATGCAACTTTCCTCCATTACTGGCCCCATAGACATCCTGACTGCAAGGTTATAGCTAGATGTTGCTAATGTTTAGCAATGGAAGCATCAGCAGGCAGCTTGAAAGCAAAACCTCACACTTGCCTTAATCCCAGACTTTGACATCCCTTTTCTCTGCTCCCACAACAAATGTCTAGTTGGAAGGACGACTATAGAAGAAATTTTACAGAGATTTTACAGGCAGTTTTCCTAAGATTTTTTCAAAAAATGCTTTGAGCATGTAGTGAGAGATAGCAAAAACACCATGTTTAATTGATACTAGCTTATTAATATACAATGATTGTACTGGAACTTAAAAAAAAAATCCCAAAAACAAAAACCAAAACCAATTAGCCATGCCTTTTGAATGCTATTGCCCACAGGAAAAAGCAAATTAGAATGCAGAACATACTCCCTCTCCCTGAGAAAAGCAAAATAATAAAAAAAAGTTTCATAAGTCTTCTTGACTACAGTTAGACAAATGATTAAGGGCAGGGGGGAGAAAAAGCAAGTCTTATTTCTTAAATGAAATCCTAGAATTTGCATAGGACATAGATACTGTGTTCAGGGGGCCTCAGAAGCCAGAAAATTTTCTTGTTAACTTAGAGCTGAGAGCAGCATTGACACGCTCAGGAAAAGCTCTGTTCTTAGTCCTCAGAATTCATCAATGCATCTTACTGCAATGGATTTTTTTTACCCTCTCTCTCTCTCTAGGACAGAGGATTTTAGAGGATCAAGTTTTATGACTTCTCGGGTCCTGAAGGCAAACAGACTTTCCAGATAAACACTGTAAACTATAAACCTCAGGTTGTTTGGAGACCAGACCACACGAGCAGCTCTTGGGCTATTTTTGAATCCTGAAGTACTACTTTCTGTGCATTTCTTTCTTGGCTATGATGCTGTAAATAAAAGCACTGAACACTCAGTTTATCTCTATTTTATAGGTCTTTCATTATAACAGAGAAGGCAGTGTTAGTTGAAGGAGAGCATTTTATAAACTTTGGGCAAAAACCTAAATGTAGAACATGTATTCTATGCTTTTTGCTTATACGTTCTAATTTGTCTTTATTAAACTGGAAGACGATATGTTTTTCTCTTGCTTTGTTTCATTCAAAGTCATTATTGCTAAACACCTCTAAACTGAATCTAATTCTAATCTAACCTAAACACCTCTAAACTGACCTAATCTCTTGAGGCCTAAATTAACGAGAATCAGAGTTGAACTGCCTAAATTAAGAGCAAACAGTAAGAAGGGAGGGAGTGATAAAAAGGGAAAAGGCAGGTTTTTCACAAGAAGTTAAAAGAAATATTTTAGTCTGGACAAATACCACAGACAACAGCCACTGCTGCACGGCTGACTCAAATCCCATTAGCCCTTTGGTAAAACAAGAAAAAATAAGGTCAAGGCTGGAAACAGTTTCAATCAATATGGCAAAATCAGTTAATAGAAGTCTGTGAAAGCTGTTAAAAACAAAGCATGTCCCCTTTGCTGAACCCTCTGTACCCACGGGCTCCTTTGAGCAAAAAGCTCTTTCCCGATTGAAGCTCCCGCCCAGGCCCAGTTCCGAATTTCCTCACTACCTCCCTCTCTCCTTTACCCAGATTCCCCTGATCGTTGCTCCTCCTCTCTCCCAAGCCAGTGCTTGATCTTAGTTAGGCATTACACCCTGACTATAATGAATGTAATGGTCTCAACTCCATGAGATCAGAGACTTGGGCCCAGGTAGGAGGTCTCCAGGTGACGGCGACTAAATCGGCAATCTTCACTGCTTGTCCCTGGAGACTGAAACCAAACAACTCCCAACCCATAATGGTATCATGCGCAATGAGACACTGCTGTTAATATTATTCCCCACCAGACCATTTGAATCACCTGGCTTGCAGAGGGTTGTGCATGCTTCTGTTAGCTATGTAGACTTTGCATGCTTTGGAATACACATATGAACATACAGGTTATATTCCATATTTCTTAGTCTCTGACAGGGAACCAGAAACCAACAGTCAGCGTTCTGTTGGCTCTCGCTTTCCCATTTATACCAGGAAATCTCAGAGCACACGCTTTTTCACTGAAGACATTGCATAAACATTGCTCTCTGTTAGAGCAATGCAAATTACAGGAAGAAAATTCATTAGGATGCTAGAAATACTTCCTAATGATTTCAGGTGGGAACCTAGGTATTAACAAATTGCCTACAATACTTCAGCAGCAATGCAAGAAGACTCCCAAATGAAAAGTCCCTTACAAACTTTTCCAGTGTTTTGACAAATGAAGAACCAAGGATTAACTGGCATAACAAGAACTTCACATGCTGTTCAGACATAGCCTAATGTTTTTCAGCAGAACCATGTAAGCATAAGACATAGCAGTTTAATAACAGAAGGGGACTGGAAAAAAAATTTCAGGAGTGCTTTGTAATATTCTTTCTCCGTTCTAGTTCAAGCCAACTCACCTCTTCCTGGTTTTCACTGTTTTATATATTAACAATACTGTCCAACATTTGATCTTCACAGCCCTTACAATGGCCATGATAAGGAACATGATTATAATTATAATTTGGGTCATAATGATAATTTAGGCATGAACTGCTGCAAGTTCTTAGAGCTATATTTTATAAATTATTACAGATTTTCCATTAAAAAATTTCCAGAAAAAGAAACCTGGTACTTGAAACTCAGCAGCTCATCATAGGTACCGGACATTAAAAATTCCACTGTAACACTAGAGCAGTTCCAACTAATGTATAATAAAATTAGAAAGCCATTCAAAGTGGAAACTTTTCATTAATACGGCATATGATAAATTAGAAATTCTACTGAAGGATAATCTGTTAATTGCTACAGATCAAGTTAAACACACAAAAATACATTTCTACATGGTAAGAAATTGCTGCATGTTTAAAGGATATAAAGAGCAAAGTTGGGAAATCAGGACTATCCACAGCACAAGATCAAAATACAGCAACTTCACATACCATCAGACTGCTCTGGCATTAGCCAAGGAAACCTTGCAGTCCAGACTCAGAAGCTGGTTATCTATATATTTAAAGCATCTTTTTACTATGATTTTCTGCACAGTTTTAACAAAAACAGGTAATAATTGGAGACTGAAAGGTAGTCATTTCAATTGCTAGTGAAAATGATTTTTTAAAGGCAGCACAATTATCTCCTAAGGAAAAAATGGATGCAGGCTCTCACACATTGCAGCACTGAAAAATTCTATCAATAATTCCAATTCTACTAGTTATTTCCAGCACTGAAGAAGGATATGAGTTCCATACAACTGTGGCGTAAGAATTAAATCAGTTATACATGCTGTTCTATCTAAAGTAGCATGAGGTAACACCATGTAATTGTTAAAATATCTGTCCTCATATTTAGTCTATTACAAACATTCTAACCCCCTTCCTCCCCCTTCCAAAAAAATCTATGGAAACCAGGAAACCAAGAACACAGACAATGCCATCTGTGGAGGAGGATAATGATATATTTGAATATTCTGTTACTAGAAAATACATGTTCATAGGCCTTTTCTGAATTCAACATAGTTACACACAGAAACCCGAAACAACCAAACTACATACCTCCTGGCCCGGAAATTTAGTAAAAAGCTAAATAGCAGTGGGGTGAAGGTGAGGATAAATGATGCATATAACATTAATGAAATCTAATATGTACTATTAGTCCTCTGAAACAGGTTGACTATTTCAACTGCCTCAATTAAGTTATGCAAGTTGAATTGTACATTGCAGGTAAATGATAAATATCATTCAAGAGAGGTGGCTTCAAGATGTAGAGGGGGTTTGGAAGTTGGGGGGAAGGGACAGTATAAAGATAAATAATATCAATGTTTTCCTAAGTAAGATGATTTCAAAAGGTTTGAGCAACATATAAGTCAAATATGTGCTACAAATATTTGTTTTTAAAACATGAAAAAGTCTCTATTTAGTTTAGCACACATTTTATTATCAATTTATTAAAGCAGTGGATTAAGAGATATTGTCTTTTTTTCACTATGATCACATTCAGATGTTCTAGTAAGACTTTAAATCTTTTTAAAATATTTCATAAGACCTTTTTTTAAAAGACCTTTTGTAAAAAAATTTCCAAAATACTTTTCTAAAAAACTCTCTAAATCTTGAGTTTCATTAGTAAAATCCCACACCTGATTAGGCTGACTGTATAAATTTAAAAAAAAATAAAATAAAATAAATAAATTAGTTATATTTTATGGCATGGAATTATTAATTTTATATTATAATGAATCACCTGGTCACAGAATGGTTGAGGATAAAAGGGACCTCTGGAGGTCACCTTGTCCAACCCCCTGCTGAAGCAGGGTGACCTAGAAGTTGCCCAGGACCACGTCCAGATGGCTTTTGAATACGTCCAAGGAGGGAGACTCCACCACCCCTCTGGGCAACCTGTTCCAGTGCTCAGTCACCCTCACAGTAAAAACGGTATATCCTTATGCATAAAGCTTTTCCCTACTTTCAATCTTTTTCCATACGCATGGTTTTTCTTATGCGTTCAGACTGTCATGTATTCAAACTAAATGCCTACTTGTAACTTCTGTGCATGAGGAGCTGAACTTTTTCATAATCTCTTTTAAAATAACAAAACCTTTATGATAACAATGCCTGTTCTCACTGCAAACACAATTATTTTTTCAAGAGAATACCTAAGTACCAACAGGATTGTTTTTCCCTGCAGTCTGACATTTGGAGTTGCTCTGTTTGGACTACAGTCCAAATCTGATAAATTCCCCTTTATTGGAGTAAAAGTGATTACATTTTATTTTTTTTTTTTTAATCTTCGCACTCATAAATTTGCATACACATTGCTTGATCAAAACAAATATGACTGCTGATATTCATTATCATCTTCTGTTTGTAATAAGTATTCTACTCACATAATATATCAAATGCTTGGATTAAGTGTTTGATTGAAGCAGAAAGTCTCCTTTACCATATTATTTGTATGTTTTGAATGCAGGTATTTGTGCCAGAACAGGTTTTCAAAATTTTTATGCTAAGACATATCCATAATACCAAAAGCTGAACTATACTAAGCCATTTTTTTCATCTAGAAATATTTTCTAGGAAAAAACAAACAAACAAAAAATAACAACCCACTGCATTTTCTTTGCTTTTCAGGATGAATTTTTATATCATGTTTTCATTATTCTTTTTCCTTTTTCTTTATATTTTTCTAGCATTCATTTTCTTTCTTTTTAAGCTTTATCTTCTTTTAAAAAAATAACGTCTATTTACAGGATGTGCCATTTGCTTTTGTTCTGTAAGTATGCATATTTATATATATGCTTTTCAAAAATATATAAGGAATGAATAATAGAGGAAAAGTCTCTCTACCTTTCATGTGTATACATGTATGTATGTGGACACAGGCATATGTGTGTGTGTGTGATCCCTCCAATATTAAACTTGAAATGTTTATGACAGCCTATTCCAAGTATATTAGCCAGAGGATTAGAAGTAGTATTAAGGAACATACAATCTAATCTTAAAATCAGAGAAAATCTAAATTTCAGAAATAGTATTCACCACACCTATGTCTTGCACTTGATTCTTCTCACATTCTTCATGGTTTTGTTTTGGGGTTTATTGTATCTGTGATTTCTCTCACATGGTTCGTTTCATGTTTACATTACTACTCTCTCTCTTTCCTTCTAGATTTCAAAATATTTTTCTTGTACTATTTTGTTGTGTTTTGCTTAAAGCTCTCAAATGGAAGTGAACTGATGAGACAAACTTTCTGATTTTGCAAAATACTCAATGTGAACACCTGTGTGCTTATACAGTTATGTATTTACTTGACTGAGGCCAGATGCATTCTTTATTATGATTGAACAACATTCCCTAGAGGATGCACAATTTTATAATGAAATTTAAATTTTAATATTTTATTTTTCATCTCTTAGAAACTTTACGTATTTAACATGCATAGCATACAATAATCAGCTAATAGGCAAATATTTCACTTGTTTGAGCAGAACTCAATTATCAGTTCCTCTTCCTTATATGCTGAGATAGAATCACATGATATTGGATCATTTTATTCAAACGGAGGACCAAGAGGAAATAACTTTCATATTTTATAAAAAATATTGATAAATTAAACTAGCCAGATCGTGAAACATTAATAGAAACTAACATTTAGAGTTTCTGGCTATAATTCAGACTTTCTAGTTGAAGCATCCAGAGTCAGAAGAAGGGGGAAAAGATATTTTTTTATCATCTTTGTTGGCCTGATTGTAGGCCTTAGGGCTCCTCAGGTGTTGCTCCCATGACTACCATGGCAAGAAGAAACTAAGCAGTTGATGAGATCCATGCTAGCTTCAGACAGCCCATGGAGACATTACAGCCCTGTTCCTTGTTTTACAGAACCACCACAGCAATTTCCCTTCTAGCTACCAGAAGAGCAGGATTTGTTAGCTGAGAACGGTTTGGGGAGTCCTGGATTCTGGACAAAGGTGTGGCAGGTGGGCAAAATTCAAGTGGCATAGAGCGTCTGAAGCTGGGAAGCCCAGTATCTCAGGTGACGTCTGCATTATGCCACGGTTCAAAACTCCTAACGTCAGCGTGCACTGTGAACATCCACCTCATGCAGAAAAGGTTTTGCTGATCAGTTAACTTCACCATCACGCTGCTGTTCCCCTGGTTGCTCCTTGGTCAGAAATCCAGTGAGTACTGGGACAAGTTGTTGCCTTAAGCAGATGCTGAAGTTGCTTTAAGAAACACCCTCTCCTGGCTCTCTCTGAGTTTCTGTTGGTATACATAATCTCTAGTTTGTGAAACTAAAACAGTGCTCACAATCTTTGAAAGATTTCCGGGCTTTCGAATCAAAACAGCTCCTGTTTCCTTGTCGAGTCTATATGTTTTGCAGGCATTGTTATTGAATAAGTTATTTTCTGAACATTACCCCAGTAAACACAAGACAAAGCTGGCATGTAGTTTATCCCTCGATCATGGAAGATAAGCCAGAAGTGCTAGAGAATGATCCGTACCTTGTGGCGTAATCTTACTAGCGGCTGATAGGGCCTAAAGCCGTATCCTTCCTTGGCTGGCCACCCGTCTGCTCCCAGCAAAATGCATCCAAGAAGTAAAACAGCTGACCACCACATAAACATCTTTACAGGTCTGTTCCTGTCAAAATAAAATGTAAGAGTTCAGTGACAGACTGCAATATTACTTTAGCACAAGTCATATAATAAAAGTTTACAATATTGCTATTCCATTTGCGGACTTGAATAAATATAATACAAATAGGGTAATCCATCTGGCACAACAGCAAAAAGTAAAAAAAAAAAAAAAAAAACCACACCCAACAAACCAAAAAAAAAAAAAAAGGTAGTGGCATTTGGGACCACAGTATGAATTTCTTATCACTATTCAGTACTCACACAAGAGATTCACAGAGGAAACAACCAGGAAAATCCTCAGAAAAGATAGGACGTAATAAGAAAGCAGTGGTAAAAAATGCAACAGTGTTTTTCTCAAAGGAAAAAAGATGATCATCAAAGACATGTTCATCAACTTTTTCTTTTAAATAGTCTCCCGTGATACACTGTTCACAACCTAAAAGCGTAAAATATCTAGCACACATCTATTAATACCTTTATCTTTTCAGCACTGAAGTCTAAAATGTAAGCAAAGCATTGTATTTTCTGCCAATATTCTGGAGGCATTTTTAAATCGCATTATTGAAATTATATATAGTCTATAAGCTTTATTGCATGTGTCAGCATTATAAGAATATTTCCAGACTGTTAAGTAAACAGATCTTGCCCCAGAATTCACTGCAATCAAGTGCAAAATTCAGGGTAGATTATTTGAAAAACTTTTCTTTGATTGGTTTGGGTTTTTGGTTGTTTCTGTTTCAGAATCCCACCAGTCACGTTGCAGGTGGCCCGAACAGTCAAAGCACTACCAGGGTAAATGCACCAGCATCCTATTACTGGTTAGAAACAAACCCAAAATAGCAAATGAGATCTTTAAGAAATGTTAGGTCACAGGATACTTCAGGGAACTATGTAAATGCTTTCGTATTAGAACTAATGACATCTAGGGAACGTTGTTTGTCTTCAGAAATAGTTGTTTCAAACGCTGTTGTTGGTACAGTTTTGTACACGCGTATTGCTTCATACTTGTCTAACACTGTTTTATGATTAGCAAGAAAGATATTGTCATCCCAGAAGAGATTTTGCAATAATTCTTAACAGATATTTCATAACATGGCAACTTTTACTAGGAGTATACAGAAAGGGTTCAATAACTATTCTTCTTTGCATAAACAACGGCACCTTTTGGGAGTTTGTGCAAGAACACCAAAAATCACAGATTTCAAAGCAAGCTATGAAACTTTATCATGATGCACTGAAAACTGAGAGAAATACTGTTTACAGCCATCTTTTCTTATTATGCAAAGCTTAAGATTGCAGACTGCTTACACGTATTTCACCTTCATAAATTGAAATGTTATGTAAAGGAATTAAGAAGGGGAAGGGCAAGGCCACTCCTATTAGCTGATGCAACCTTTTGTTTCATGGAAAGATAAATGAGCAAAAGAATACTCACTTATTTGCAATTTTAATATTAAAACAGAATGTTAAATTAACAATTTCATACTTTATATTTTAAAGGTACATTTTAACAGTAAATACCAATACTCATCTGGTAGATTGCACAGAATATGTTATGCAGACAATCATCCACACTTATAGACCTTGTCCACTTCATCTGCACTCTGTCCGTAAGTTTGTTATCCTGCAGTCATCTTAACAACCCAGTTTGTGCTGATTGCAATGTTCTGCTATATTTTAAATCAGGCTATCAAAAAACTACTTTCTATTAGAATGAACAAAAAAAAATTATTTTTCCAGACAAACTGGACTGGTTTGATGTGCCAGTACTATTCAGCTACCATGATAACTTAAGATATGACCCATTAGAACTAAAATTAAGATATTAGATACTGATATTAGAAAGGGAGGTACCCAACAATCTGGAAGAATGCACAGAACTGTTTCTAATGTTAAAGGCCTTGACAAACTTATATTCTTAAATTTATAAGAAAATCCTTGCAGGAAATGCTGAAAAAAATCATAGAAAATTTTTGTCAGAGCTGCTTTTGACTGGACGAAGACATTTTAAGTTCATAAAGATTAGATCAGAACTATGGAAGGCCTGTAACAATCATACTCACAGTGTTTACAGATACATATGGCATAAGAGTTTCCTTATATGGTTCCTAATGGACCTACAAATGTGCATTTCATAAGTGGTTTCAGTACCTATTAGAGATATTCAATATTTATCATTGATATTCAGTATCTGTGCTGAAACTATCACACTAAACTGACAATGCAGCAAACTGATCCTCATCACTTCGAGACATGTGCAAGTCATTCTGTTTAGTCTATATTATTTAGTCCTGTAATATAGGGCAGAGATGAACAACTTCTATGTGGGCTGACTTATGCATGAGTGCTTATTTTTTTCCCTTCTACCTTGCTTCTAATGCACTTACCCTGCTAATGTAGAAATCTCTGATAATAATAAAGATGTCTTAAGTGTGTCCTGAGAGCCCAGAGTGTGTACAGAATGCTGAAGTCTTGCCTAATATTTCCTTGTTTTATAGGAAATCAGCTGAGCATAAAACTTGGACAAACTGGAGAACACTTGTATCATTTCCTGTCATGCTCCCGCCAATACCGTTACGCAAACTGTGGGTTTGACGCCTATTATTCCTCACACAGCAGTAGTCCTGCCAGGGACTGCATAGAGTTAATTCCTGTGCAGGTATCAAAGGTATGGAGTGGACACTCTATCTAGCCTTACCTCTATCCACAGTCTCAGTAACAGGGCCCTGCGTAAGTCTGCCACCCTTCTTTGGGGACGCGTCAACCAAACTTGGTAAAACCACTTAACTGTTGCTCTCCATTTCATTCTCTTCCCAGCTGACGTTTACCAGCATGTCCAGCTTTCATACTTTTAACTCAAACTTAAACTCGAGATTAATATACCATACTACTTTGACACTACCTATCTTTTGCTCCACTCAAATCAATCTCATTCCGGGTCTCCCTATTAATCAAATTTAAGATTTCTTCTCATTTATCATTGCTTATTCCAACAGGTCTCACTCCCAGTACCTTCTTGTTTGTACTCCAGCTTTTCTCATATGCATACTAGAGGTATCTCACCTAGATCTCTTGCAGAATATATTAAGCAGTGAATGATTTGAAACAAAGACAACAGGCTCTATTACAGAGAGATACTTTACATAAGTAACTTGAGACTTATTCTTTCACACCTGTTCAGTAACTGGATATTAAAGTGATGATAGAAAGTGACATAGTAACAAAGTTTTCTTGGGTTCCCCTCCTACTTCCACCAAAACAGAACTGCTGCTCAGATGTTCTGGTGGACCTTTACCGTGGGGCTATTACAATAAATGTAGCTCACTGACTTGGAACTCCTGAAAATATTATTTTAGATCTCTGAGAATTCAAGTATGTCATGGAATGTTATTTTCCTTCACTGCTTCTGTATTAGTTTTCAGTATTACTGTATTTGGAACAATAAGTCCATTATGGGGGCGGGGGCAAGAAAGGGGGCAAGGGGGGTAAAGAAAAAAGGAACAAGAAAAATCACAATCTTCATTTTTAATCTCAAACACCTTTTTATTCATGTCTGTTGAAAAAAAAGTTTGTGAAAACAGTTTATTGTTGTCTTTCAAGGTCAGAAAGAGATTAGTTTAGTAGTTATGCATACTAAAATTAGCTATACACTGTTGAGCCTTTGTCCCCTTTGTGCACTTGTGGAATATCTCTCTGTACAATGAAAATTAGGTTGGAGAACAGTCATTTCACAGAAAACCATAAGGGCAGCCACATTCCACCACCCTCCCATCTAAACTGCATACATTGTAGCCTCATGGATGTTAAAGAATAGAGTCTTTACAGTTCTGTAAAGTGTTTGACCCTGAAAGGCTTCTCCTTTGCAGTTGCCCAAACTAAGAGAAAATTCTTAACATGTTCAGTTTCTGACTTCATTGCCTGTTACTTCTATAAACACTTAAAATGTAAATTAAAGAAGTTAGCTTTCTAGACAGATGCCACCCAAAATCCCAGAAGTATGTAGGACATCTGCAGTTATTACTTGCCTCTTCAGAAAAAACAAACAAAAGCATCCCAAAAAATAAAATAAAAAAAAACCACATCAATTTTTTCAAAGTATCATAAATTTTCTATTGCATTTATTGCAAAACTTAAATACCCATTTATTTTAAAACTACTACCAAAACCACAGTTCTCCTTAAAACAATGATATCATTAAGTCCTTATTTTAAAAAGAATTATCAGCTGTCCTTAAAGACTTATGTTGTTAAAGACTGAATTAAAGAGAAGGAATAAAAATGGGTTTTCAAAGCTTCATTACGATTCCAGATTTCATTGCTGCATATAGGCAAACAGAAAGAAACAAGGTATCAACTCTACGTATTCATGATACCTAAAATAACTTGCTGCTTATTTCTATACGGAGGTATAGCACAAATGGTAAGTAGAGGATTTTTGTACGCTTCTTTTAATGTTTATGTTATCAAAGAATCAAAAATTGTGTTTTTACACGATGCTTATACCATGCACTCTGGGACAAAATGTGATAGACTGATACGTATCAGGACTTGTACATTATAGGTCAATACGCATAAGCACAAATCACAGATATTTATGGTTTCTGTGCGTAATGCACATTGGCTGCTCTGTCTTAAAAACTGACAACAATATTACACTCGGTAAGACAGGAATAACTGATTTGAAAATAATTGATTCACTATTCATCTCCTAAGCCACCAGCAACAACAAATTTTGGCCAGGAGGGAAAATACTGCTTATCCATTTTTACTTC
>KL272809.1:21545-41637 GCA_000699545.1 Podiceps cristatus
GTGTGTAAAAAGTATTATATCAATTAATTCAAATATTTTTCAGTCATTTTTTTTTTAAGCAAACTACATGAAAAGCTCACAGAATTGCCACAGTTATCCCTCTTGATGAGCGAGTCACACTTGAGTTGGAGACAATTTCTTTCAATTCTTGAGAAAATGCAAGACAAACCTCTACCTCCCTTTTCTCTCCTACTAGTGCTTTTAACCCTTGCAAGTTCAATATTTTGTGGAAAACAAACTACATCCCAGTTCTGGCACCTGCCTTATGAATAACTAATCATGATTAATATATTCTAGAATACCATGGTGAGTGCATCCTCTCAAAGTTTATTATGCTTTCTGAATCTTCTCAGCACTTCATTGGTAATCTAAATTTTGTTCTCTGCCTGACTCTTCCTTTAGAATTGTTGGACTAGGAGAGATGTTGCTATTATGAGAATTTAGCAACTATATACGAAGCACTATTTTACCTTTCCCCATACTGTAATCTTCGCAAACAGAGAAGACTGAAAAAAATATCATATTATAAACAATCAGTTCCAAATGCGATAATGTAGATATACATACAGTGTAGTAAAAAAGGAAAAAATCTCATTAGTGAAAGCTGGCTTAGCCAGAGTTTAAATAAAGGGTGAAAATATATACCAAAATATGAGAATACCAAATATTAAAATATATATGTATTTAAAAATTAAGAAATTATCCACTTTCCAAAAAACTGTTTCCAAAATTCCTCAGATATTATGCTCTTGTTCTGTGTTACTGAATGGTGACTAGCCAGGGTATGTGGCATTAAGAACAGAGAGATAGTTCTTTTGGAAACACAACCATTCCGCCCCAATAAACTGATGTAATAAACGTAATGCACCTACAAAGTGTAGTAAATGAAATCTTAAATACTGGCTAGATCACTGCATTCCTCCTACCTTTAAGAGAAAAGACACATCAGATATTAACCTGACATTATTTAAAAGGTCATTTTCAACATATCAAAGAGTAGTACCGTATGCCCTTAGGACATGTCAGTCTTTGTCTTTTACATACTATTAATCTGAAAAAAAAAAAATAATAATAATAAAATTAATTGCCTATTTTGTGTGGATCAGAAAAAGAACATAAGTTCTGTCACCACGTTCAGTTTTATTAATAGGTTTATAATGCAGCTACAGTAACAAATATAAACCATGCTTCATTGCCTGTGTCTTTGAGGACTTCATTGTATACATTGATGGATGCAAATCCCTGCCAGGAAAGAACACACTGCACCCTTTCTTAAAATGCTTTTCTCGACCATTATGGTTTCATGGCAGAAAGGCACCTGTAAACAAGGTGGGTTTTGTATAAATAGAGATTATTATATTACATGAGCTTTGAACAAGTAGCAGGAGTTTTAGCCAAAAGTCTGTCTTCTCCCATTAGCCTGCCTCTGCTATACCACAAGCGCCTCCACATCTTTACGCTCACTCTGCATCCTCGAAAACCTCACAAGAAACGTTTCCAAGCTATCACACCAAAAATGAGGTTCTTACAACGTAATCACAGTATCGGACCCTCTCTACAAACGCAGCCGTAATCCCTCCCTAGCAAAGTTTGTGTTAAAATGCTAGGTGGAAAGCAGATCGCCGCGTTGCGACGGCAGCTCTCTGCCAGCTTTTGTGCACAGCGCGCCTCGGGCTGTCACCCTCCGGTTCTCCTTCGGAAGCGGCAGGGAACCGGAGTTGTTAGGTCACCTTAGCTACGTACAGCCGGCTTGGGGTTTGCAACAGTGAAACGCAGTGCTGCCACGGCAGCCAACAGCTCTGGCATCTGCGTGCCAATCTGTTCTGTCTCTCGGCAGCTACTTTATGCAGCTCCAGCCCCTGACTTCACAGGCACACGCTCTTCATCCTTCGCCCACTGAAAGAGGCCAGCGCAGTCATTTCGGAACGGCCAGCAATGCTGCTGACAGCTTGTGCGCTGGAACACACAAATGGAGAAATACATTTTTTTTAAAATCTCGCAAAAAAACTCACCATGTCAGATGAATCACAGAATCACAGGGGTTGGAAGGGACCTCTAGAGATCACCTAGTCCAACCCCCTGCAAGAGCAGGGTCACCTAAATCAGGTTGCATAGGACCATATCCAGGTGGGTTTTGAATATCTCCAGCGCAGGAGACCCCACAGCCTCTCTGGGCAGCCTGTGCCAGGGCTCTGCCACCCTCACAGGAAAGAAGTTTTTCCTCATATTCAGATGGAACTTCCTGTGTTCCAGTTTCTGCCCGTTGCCCCTTGTCCTGTCATTAGGCGCCACAGAAAAGAGCCTGGCCCCGTCCTCTTGACACCTCCCCTTGAGATATTTATAAGCATTGATAAGATCCCCTCAGCCTTCTCTTCCGTGGGCTAAACAGCCCCAGCTCCCTCAGCCTTTCCCCATAGGAGAGATGCTCCAGTCTTCTCGTCACCTTCGTAGCCCTCCGCTGGAAATCCTGCCTGCTGACTCCTGTCCATCTCTCCCTCACTCCTTTGCTGATTTAAATTGCAAAACTATCCTCCTGCACAAGTGGCGGGTGGAGTGCAGACCCTTGTGCTCCTGGCCCTGTACTGCCACACTTACTCTTTGTGTAGCCATCACAAACAAGCCAGGCGGCTGTGAGATCTATCCCCCAGGGCACCTCCGTGGCAAGCAGCCAGCAGCCAGCCAAAGGCCCCGCTTCTTCGCCTTTCACTGTTTCTCTCTGCCTTCACACTGCTTGCGCTCTCAGGTGCCGGTGGGTAACAACCGAAGCCCAGACAGCAAGCGCCCATGGGGAGACGTGGGCAAGATGCAGCTGCCTTGGGCTATCCTAGAAGAGCTGCTTTGGAATTGGGCCTGAAGGCTTCCAGGTGGCTCCTCTGAGCCCGGACACAAGTAGCCCGAGCGGGCTACTGAACGGCCAGAACGCCTGGAATGCGGATGCAGCGGGCACCCTTACTAGGTGAAATCTTTGCTGTTAACTTCATGCTCTAACTTAATCTTATTATTTTAAGTATATTTATTTATTTAAAGGATGACACCAGTTGTCTTAGTGTCAGTGACGCAGGTTTCAATGAATTATAATGAAATGAGAATGAGCAATTTTAAACCTTTTTTATCACGTTCTTCACATGATCTCACAAATGCAACCTCACAATTTCTTTAATACTACAGAAAGAAGAATAAAATGAGGGTACTATATTTTATCTATCTCAGGGGAGGGCTTTTTTAATAGAACTGAACTGAGTTGTGCTTGTTGATCTAATTTTTCCCTAAGACTTCAGTAACAACCTCAAGAAACTGGTGCATTTACCATCATTGATATATACAAGTAAAGTTATACTGTCAGCAAGGCAGTCTCTCTTCTCTCATTAAGAAAGCTTGTTACAGCTGGTTCCTTAATATCCAAGAGGATTAATGTTTATCATCATGGCAGTATCTAAACTGATGGGAATTCAACCGCTTTATGTTATGAAATCAGAAACAAAAAAGCTGCCAGCTTAGAACTCGGGCAATATTTTGGTACTGTTAACATTTTACAAAAATTGTAAATTAACACCTAACATACCATTGTCTAACTGTGTGCTCTGTGCATGCTAGAATAAATATTTTGGTTTTCAATTTTTTTTATTTAGTCTTCTTAAAATACTGCAAACATTGCTTAAATGTAAGAAGAAACAACAGCGGTTGACACTTCCATAGTAAATCATTAAGTGTATTTTTGAGCAAATCCGTCATGGAATCATAGAAACATTTAGGTTGGAAAAGGCCTTTAAGATCATCGAGTCCAACTGTTAATGCCATCCTAAAGAAGGCAAAATAGCCACTCAAGATCCAACTTTTTTTGGGCAAATTGCCCCTCAAGATCCAAATTTTTTTTTTTTTTTTTTTAACACGTAAGCCTTGGTCTTACTGAACTGCTTGAATGAACACTAAACCAGGATATGCCCACCATTAATTCATGATAATTTCCATTAAGTATTCTGGTTAATATTAAGATTTTATCCCATTATGTCTATGAAACTTGCTCTATTGAAGTGCTCTAGCCAACAGAGATGGGTCCCGTCTTTGTTACCCAGTGAAAGGGATTTTTCAATAACTCAACTTGTTTAAGGTCAACCCACCTGGAGATTGTGGCTCAAGACCACTATGAAAGTGGCAAAGACTGGAACAGACAGGTTTGGCTTTTTTACCTCTAATGGGGTTTGAATTCATAAAAAACTTATGAAGGACTAAAGAAGGAAACAAGACGCTGAATAGCAAACACATAAAGAGAGAAAGTCGGTAGTTTGGGGTAGGGGAAGTAGTGTTTCAGCAGCCTTTGTAGCATGGGAAGATAGCTCGAGGACATATCGGAGAGAAAAATGATATGGGAAAGTCCGTGACATACAAGGAACCATGAGCTCCCTCCCTTCTGACACACAGATGAAGAATTAGCAGAAGGACATGGATGCTGCCCGGTGTGATGGAGAGGAGTATGCGTAACAGTACAAACACTGATAGGAAATACAAAATCATCTAGCTGCAGAGAATAAAGACGCACGCAGATTATGGTATCACTGGTTCAAACCACAGTTCGATCAGTAACCAACAGGACTGACGAATGTTGCAGCTATTTAAATAAACAAGGACTTTTTGTAACGGAGGGCAGTCCGTCCTTATCAGGATTGAACCAAAAATACATTTGCCCTCCAGTGCTCTCCCCCAGTGCCCACATTAATATAATTAAGTCAACTACAGATGAAATCCTGACCTAATTGAAAGCATGACACCAACTTGAAAATCCACATTTATTATGGTAGGTCCAAAATTTTACCCTACTTATAGGACTTGATGACAAGGAAGATTCACAAGGATGGAAACAAGACTTGACAACTCCATTAACAAAACCAAATGAAATCCAAAGTGGTTCTTTGAAAAAGTCTATGTCTGATCATACAGATCCACAGAAATGTACAAATAGATGAAAGTGTTCTGTACTTGAATAGCTAAAATAGTTCTAGGCATTTTCTCCCTTTTAATTTAACTGCTGTGGATTTTTTTTGCCTCTCTCCTTTCCTGCTTTGCATTGACTTGTCTCTCTTTCTACTTTACTGCCACAAAGGTCAACTTTCTTCGTGAGCCTGAATTCAGCATAGTCAGAAAGAAATACAGAAAATTGCACTTGTCCTGTCAGTCATAAAGCTGGCTTGGGCTGCTAGCACATGTGTTGTATTCAAGGGCTTTCTTAGATCCATCAGTTGGGGAAGCGTCCAGAATCTGTCAGCTTAGCTGCATTCCTTGGGAATACTATGGGAACAAGTTTGAAGAGATACGTCTTTGACCTCAATTTAAATTGAAACTCTGATGTCTGCTAGACTTGCTGCTTCACTTGGACGATAAAGTCCAAGTGAATAAAAGAAGGATATTCCTTCCTTATGTAAAATGAAACGAACAGACTGAGTAGAATATGAAGCAAACACATACAGTTCTGAGATTTTATAGAACAAAAACAAAAAAAAAAAAACACCCTGCATGGTCATACCCGATGAAAAAAAATATATTTTGACTGACAGCTGACGTAGTCTTTTACATTCTACCATTTACAGTATATTTAGTGTGACATTACAGATCATATTAATTTTTCATTGAACTGCAGCATTCTTTAAATTTTGCACAGATATTTTTAATAAAATAATGCATTTCTCTTGTTGTATACTCACAATCCCATTCATTAGGATCACAACCTTCATTTCCTGCTATGTTTTACCTGCCTTATACTATTTTACAGTTTTATTGCATATGGGTTTTTACTGCTCTAACATATCTATTAGGCAAAAGGCTTCCAAATGGATGTGGAAAGCTGACAGTAAACCAGAATATCTACAATGACCTGATAAGCTTGTAGCTAAAATGGATTGAAAAATAAGATTTTTTTCAATGATTCATTAGCTAAAAAAAAAAAATCATTTCTAAGAAGGATGGAATGGGGATAATACAAAACTAAGTAAGCAACAGCCAATATGTGGTGATGAAATAGTATGTAAAAAGAATAAATTTTGTCTCTCCTCTACAACCACTGTATAATATATTAACAAGAAATTTATTTTTCTGTCATTTCTAAATAAATAAAAATTAAAAAAAAATATAAAACTAAAAATAAAAATAAAAATTTTGGAAAGGCAAAAAGATAAACATCTTCAGTTTTATTTATACACTAGAAATATGGGGAAAAGTTAATGTAAAATTGAGTGGGACTACATTTTGACCACCTATGGTGCCAGGAAACACCAAGAAGAGCCACTTAACAGGAAAGAGTAACATTTCAACAAGAAATTAAAGCTCAGATGGCTTAGGTATGGCCATCACCAGAGACTCCATATCACATCTGATATGAACTCTGTGTACAGGCAAGAGCATCCCATCTCCTCACATAAAGTCATTACTCTAAAATGACAACTTCAAGCGTAATCACCCCACCTCCCTGAGACGCAAGTTTGTGATCCCTTTTTCATCCCACCCTAACACTGTTCCCAGTTTCTGAGTCAACCACATAGACTCTGAGATTGCCTAGAACACCTTTGTGAAGTGCAACGCTGTATGACAAGGGGACAGGAGATGTTCCTGAATGTAGCACTCCTACTGCTCAACCACAAATGCCGATCCGATAACTGGTGGCAAATGTCCAAATACTGCAGCTACACACAGGCCCTTTATTGATGAACCAGTTACTGTCGCTGTGAATGCTCCTCAGTGCTGACTCAGGTAAGCATCCCTACACAATTAGAATTAAAGGTTTCTCTTGCCTCTGTCTGTATTTTGAAGGTCTGGGAATGCCTACCTTTCAGCAACTTCAAATATTTATTATCCAGATGAGATTTTCTGCAAACCACCACTGGTTAATCAACACAAAAAAGCATTATTATTTTGCATGAGACTATATATGCGCAGAAAAAAGGTTTTCATCTTGTTCAGCAACACATAATGTGATCTGAGAATTATTCCATTTATACTCTTGCAGCTCTTATGTGTCTACTAAGCAGAGAAAAGAGCCTCAGTGGCAGCTATGCAGAGGAAAGAAAGCCTATTTTTGGCTTTAATTAATCACTTTCATATTAGTCAGTTTCATATAATCATTGTCATATTCTCAACATCTCTCATTTTGGCCCCTGGTGGAAATGCAAGATTACCCTGCCTTCAGTTAGAGGGAAAAATCCACCTTTCCTTCTCATCTTCAACATCATAAGCATTAAGCACAATCGCATGAACGAGGCAACCTGTATGTGCAATGAAGAGAGGGGATAACAATTTCTATCCTCCGGAGCAAGACAGCACACAGGTCATCTCCAGTCACAGCTGATGGCAAACCCAGGTCAAGCCTTCTCTCGTTACATCTTCCAAAAATAAGGCCTGGGACTGAGTTACTGCTGTAGCGATAGGAAGTTCTAGCAGGAAGAAGGAGAGTACGCCAAAGAAGGATAAAGGCGGGAAACACAGGGGGAAACTGAAGAATCAGGTTCCTCTTATTAGCGTGGGGAATGGTGAAGGAAAAGGGAATGATGTCAAGGGAAGAGAGGGAATATCCCTTACAGCAGCGCATACTGCTCATATTCCCTAATTTCTCACTTAATAAAGGGTGGCCAACACTCAGTGCTGGCACTGCAGCCAGCGGCTGCGATTCCCGGGTTGAACGCTTGGAAACAAAACAAGCAGAGCCCTTGCTGCTCTCTCCCAAGCGTGGGCTGCTTTGGGCAGCCTCCTACAGCCAGCCCCCACAAGCTCCAGTTTGAGAGGTGCCATGAGATACTGCTCCCTACTCACAGCCCATAATAGTACTACAGCCCGCAAGTTCTCCACACTTCTGAGTGCACAATATGATAATACACGATATACATTGGGAAAAAAGAGTAGTGCCCTTAAAAGAATCCAAAGTTATCCCTTACTTCCTACATTACTTGACTACTTTGAACATTACCCATGGAAGATGATCCGAGGGCTGGAGCACCTCCCCTACGAAGAGAGGCTGAGGGAGCTGGGCTTGTCCAGCCTAGAGAAGAGAAGGCTGCGGGGGGACCTCATGGCAGCCTTCCAGTACCTGAAGGGAGCGTCCAAACAGGAGGGGAACCAACTTTTTAAAAGGGTAGAAAATGGCAGGACAAGGGGGAATGGATTGAAGCTGAAGGAGGGAAGGTTTAAATTAGATATTAGGGGGAAGTTTTTTACAGAGAGAGTGGTGAGGGGCTGGAACAGGCTGCCCAGAGAGGTGGGGGATGCCCCATGCCTGGAGGGGTTCAAGGCCAGGTTGGACGGGGCCCTGGGCAACCTTGTGTAGATCCAGGCCTGGAGGTTGGTGGCCCTGCCTGTGGCAGGGGGGTTGGAACTCTGTGATCCTTGGGGTCCCTTCCAACCCAGACCTTTCTATGATTCTATGATTCTATGAAAGATAGCTCGGATTAAAGTCTACATTTTGCCCCAGTTTTGGCTACTCTAAAAGCCCAAGGGAGATGCAAATCTAGAACGGGAATATTTAGAAACTGCTCCAGAAGCATTTTGTAGAAAGCCAGCCCCTTCCATCTTTTTTTTTTTTGCTTTTTTTTTAACATAATGGGATATCAGAAACATGCCTGGGAGGATAAATGTAACTATAACACTGCTTTCCAGCAATCTCTTTCTACAACAACATTCCCACAAGGCTATCTTCACCCAGTACTTGAATTTATAGCACAGGGACATAGTATCTCACCATCCTGACAGAAAAGCTTAAAACTATGTCTTAGGGATGGCGGAGGGGGGAGTAGTTACCTGCAGCTCAGTGACTGAAGTCGTAGGACTGTGCTGTTCTCTTCAGCTTTTATCTTGGACAATTATTTTTACAGCCTAGTGTACGTCCACAGTAACACATTAGTTCAAATCCGTTTTACACAATTTTGAAGAAAGGTGGTTTGCTCCACGAGAGTTTAAGCCAATCTCAGGCCATGATATTCCAACTGATAACCAGTTGAGGTGGGGATTAGTGGGGAAAAGGTTAATTTCTGGCCCAATCAGCTCCCTAGTCCAACCTACCACCCACTCATATGAACATCATCAGTCAATAGAAGAAAAGGAATGATAGATCAATGGGAGTAACAGGATGGGAGGGACAGTAGTGGCCCCAACAGGGGTCAATTAATACCCCTCTAAAAATTCACTTTTTGTTTTATAGTATAGTACTTCAAGTGCCTTATAAACACAGAAATCTTTTTTTTATGAAAGCTTTGCTAATATTTTCTAATCTTAATTCCAATACACGCTGCTTGATATTTCTTAGCATGTTAATGAAGCTTTATTTTCAATTTTAGGTCTTTAAGTAAACCAGTTAAGTAATTATACTATTTCCATGGTTTGTACATGACACCTACTTTCTCAGTAGCTTCACACAACATAGGAAAAGCATCTTCACTTCAAGTAGACAAAGAAAGTTTTTAAATCATTCCACCAGTTCTATTTAGTGACTGTCTGCAAAATGATGGATTGATATAGTTTAATACTTTTTATTTTCCTGATAGATATCAGAGCCTAGTAAGGATGTATTTATTTAGCTACAATGTGAAAACTTATGGCTTATTCCCCGATTCATGGCTTTACTTGCCCTATTATGTCAAAATGAGCACAATAAACTTTAAATCAACATACTTAAAATATAATTGAAATGCTGTTTAAGCAAGTTTAGTACACAGGTATCTGTCTTATACTGTTGTCACTATAAACTTGACCCTGAATCCCAGAGCAACATGGAAGACTTTTTAGGACTCTGTGGATTATCTAGACAGAAGTAATTGATTTTCATCCTGCAGACAGCATCTGCAGAGTTTTGTTTCCACTATGTGACATTAACTTAACTTGATGCTGTAAACATCCATAAAGCAGCATTTTAGGTTTGGGGTTGTTTAATTTCAGTACATAACAGGAAAAAAAAAAAAAAATGAGATTGACATTGTGGGTCATAACAGCCCTTGGTGAGCATTCAATAATTTAGGAGTCGCCTTTAGTTACACAGATTTTTACCATTAATATTCTTCTGTTGTTAGAGTTGCCCACTGACTCTAATTTCATAATATTTCCTGCAGATGGCCAGAAATAGCATGCATGCAAGGATGAAGAGGAAGAAGCAAATTTCAAAACAATGCCATAATCTCCATTACAGAAGTGTTCTTTTAGTAATTAAGTGTGGAGCTGCACATATGGTGTCTGATTTATCCTCATATTTTCCCTGATGCAAACCTGCTATGATGATATTAATGTAAATACAACCATACCAGTTTCCAGTCAGTCTAGGAGTACAGAAAAGCTATTTTTCCCCTCTTTTTTTCAAGAGTAATTACTCTTTTTTTTTTCCCACCAGAAACTGGGAGAAAGAAAAGTAGCCACAATGTCACAAGCTTGGCTATTGCAGACTTCCCTCCTTTGTGTCTTTAAGGGAAGAAGCTACCTCATTATTTCCCTCTCTTTTGGTGGGTTATGTTTTATATTCTTCTGGTTTGGGATTATTTCATCAATGTTTTTACTCTCAGCACATGCTATGATATCCAGCAAACAAGAACAGTTTTTTCTAGTGAGGTATGTCAAAGGCTTCTGCCCTCTGCCTAAATATTTTGCACTAAAATTTGATTCCCACTGAAGAAAAAAACGTCACTGCCTCTTAACATGGAGGAAAAAAAAAATATTTCTCAGTCCATAATTTTTTTTCTAATGATATTTAAGAGCCCATTCTGAAGTTTTTGTTAATTTACATACTGTTACTTGATTTTTGTCTTCACTTTCCACTCTGTTCTTTAATCCCACTTCTGCCAAATTCTGACCCTTCATTTGTGAGCAGTTACGTGACTACTACTGAGTACAGACGTAAATGAGTACGAGCCAAAAGGAGTAGCAGGATTCTTTCTGTCCAGCTCCTAGAAATCACAGCCTTTTATTTCTTGTTCTCCATTTCTTGATAATCTTGACAGACTAGGTAAACTCAGAAATGTACTCAATTAGAAATTTATGACTAACACTTCTTAAAAGGTACTTTTTCATGTTTCAAAACTCAAAGATAACAAATTTTCATATAGTGATAATACCAGGTCTTTTTTTTATTATTATTATTATATTCCCCCCTCGGCTTTTTATGAAGTATAATTAAATTCTAAAAATAATTTATTATGGAAGAGCCTTTCTCTGAATTGTTTCTCCTTCACTTACAGTTATTAACAAACTTGAGATTAATATATTTGCCTATACCCATCATTTTTAATCAGGAAACTTCAACTCTAAAGCTTCACTTTTAACATTCATCTTTGTTATTAACTTAACCTTCAATGTACATTGCAAATTCATTCAGCTTTTGCATTGTATGTTGACTGAAAGTAGTTTGACTGTCTTCTGTAGCATTTCTCTCTTTCTTTGTGGCTCAGTTTAAGTTAGTTAAAGGAGGTGTTTTAACGTGTGAACTCTTACACGTAACATTTTGTATTCCATGAAAGGCTACAAGATGAATGTGTTAGAAATTGTGATAAATAATTAAAATCACAATCTTTAACACCAAAAAAAATTGTTTTATTCAGAAAGAGGCCATTTCTGAAATAAATTACTATCAAAAGGAGGGAGAAAAAAAATAACGTAAAAGATAACACCGGAAAACTGAAGTGCATAATTACTGCTGGACTTAAATACCAGGAATAGAAGAAGGTTAGTTATGCATTACATCTAGCCCACAGAAATAATTCTGATGCAGTTATTACCAGATTGTGATAGAACTGATCCCTCTGACACTAGTCAAAACCAGTGAAGACTTCATAATGATTATTGGCTTGCAAACCTAGTCCATATGCAGAACAAACAGTATGCTGGGAAGCTACTTGTCCCTAAACATTCACTAACAAGAGTGACAGCAACAACACTTTTCAGCAAATGGTATTCCTTCTTGCTCTCCCTAATTGGCCATTGCACATAAATCGGTGGACATTACCAAAAGGTCACCTCAGAAATCCAGTTCCAGTGAGAAATGGGTAACCAATGCCAAAGAGCTCCCAAAATTACCAAATCTTTTTCTTTCTTAAAAACACCAAATTAGGTCTTACAGGGATATTAACGGAAATAAATCAATGTGCCAGAGCATCCTTCTGCTGCATGCTGGGATAAGAAAATTGATGTTGAAAATCAAAATGATAATCTGGGGCCTTGAGGATCTCAAATACGAAGTTTAAAATGAGTCTTGACTTCAAATCTTTAAAAAAAAAAAAAATCTACTAATGATTTTTGCAATACTTCATGTATAAACGTTGTCTTCTTGGAAGAGCCACCATTAATACTTAAATAACACAGATTCTAAGAATTCAGAATTTCTATGCATGCATACAATCTGCTGTTCACTTTCTTTATTAGAAGAAAAGAACAAAGGTACAAGACTCTCTGCTTATATTTTAACGATTAAGAGCTTCATGATCAGATCTTTGAGCTTTCTTCCAGCTTGTACACATGATAACTCCAGGAACAAATACCCAATTTATCAAAAATACAAGACTAACTCACTGAATTTGAAGTTTTTGTCTCTCACAAGGTAAAATCAAAATTATTACCCATATTACTTCACGCAGTTCATGGAGGAGTCAGATGTAGCACATAAATTAATAAAAATAGCCTAACTCATTACAGTCAGCAAATTATATCACAAACTTCCATTTATATCTCTTTAATAATATGAAAGCTGTTCTGTCTCAGAAACTGTGATAACATGGTGGGTGGGAAGGTGTTATTTTTGATATTGATTTCTGAGGCTTTGGAAATATAAATCAAATTTTCAATATAGCTTTATCAACTTTTTATGCATATACCACATATATTTCTACAAAGACAAGCTTGGAAGCCCTTTTAAAAGTTTACTTATGCATGGAAGAAATTACTGAGAGCCTAGAGCAGTACATGAATGTGACTATCACACTGAAAAGATATAAAGGACACAAATATATTAAAATATTAGATTTTTGGTCCATAGGGGACACCAATTTTAAGAGCTGATGCCTGAAGCACTCTACTAATGCTTCAAATGAAGCCCCTAAGGTGCAGCTAACCTCCCCCCACCCCACTAACGGAAACAAGAACATACAAATGTAGACTGTTCAAATATTTTTGTGACAATAATTCTCTAAGCATAAAAGAAGGGAATCAGTGTATTATTAGGCAGTAGACTAAAATTTAAGTATAGCTAAGCAACACAGTTTAAATTCACTTGAAAAACTGTTTCCAGTTCAAAGAATAATTAACATAATACAAAAGTTAAATCTCAGGAGTGATGTTAATTATGTTTTTTCTTTTAGTATCCCAGGGAAAGAACTAAATCAGCCCATGCATCAATGTGTGGAACATCTTTTACAGAATATTACTATTTATCAAAAACAGCCTGGAGCAAAAAACATAAGATCTAAAATAAAAATATAACTTCCTTGTTAAAATACTACCATAGTACTAATTATTGCCAGGTTTCTGAATTACATAAGAATAAAAAGGTGGTATAAATGGAAGACAGAAGCATAACATGTATATTAGAGGACCAACAAATTAAAAATTAATAGTTTAACTCTCCACTATACTATCTGAGATTCATTCACCTTAAAAAGCATAGGAAATAAATGCAAAATATGATCAGTCTTCAAACTATTATAACCTGGTGCTGTGTGTCTGGTCGTTCATTTTAAATAAGAATTATCTCTGTCAAAGGACTTGGTAATATGGAAGAACAGCAATGTGAGGAACTGTATTTCAATTTGAAAATCAGCACTCAAGACTAAAACCATCAATTTCTCACTGAAGGTGAGGTTACGGCTAACCTTGGCTGCTGCAAGCAGAGGGAGGACCCATGCGACTTAATTCCATTTTACAAGGACAAGCCAAAAATATCATCAGGAAGAGCCTCTCTTCCTTCTCTGTGGCCTTTCCACTGCTAAAACAGACAATGAGCTGAACTCATGTTTCCATCTTGAAGAACTGAAGAAGAAAAGGACGACTTACTATTAAAATAAGATGTAAGATGTTTCATTTGAATACCAGGTTTTGCAGTCCTATAAATATTCTAGAGCTAATTGAGCACGTGTTTGGAAATGACACTTTCTGACCATTTTTTGAGCATTCAGCTCTCAGATCTGAGGAATACCTGGACAACATTGAGAAAATCTGCCTTTACCAAAACTACTCAGTCTCCGATTTCATTCTACAGGTTTAACAATCTCAAATCTTTCTTAGAAAGTGAATAGTCACCAAGATGTTGTACAAACCATGTCTTATTAAGTCTTCTGCTTTTGTTGGCTTAAGACTCAAACCAGACCCTTAGAAGGGAAAACTTAGACACTTCTAGAAATAGTGATGCAGCAGTGACAAAAAATGCTCTAAAATGTGCCAAAACAATTCTCCATCTCCTGAAAGCAAAATGTAATGCAAAAAGCATTTTCAAAATGAACATAGTGCATCTCTTTTTTTACTTAAATACAGTAGGCTGGTTTTCTGCTTTGTTAATAGAAAGTTGGATTGCTGTAACTCTAAAAGATAGCTATTTGTTAGTTGGACATTTGTTCATGTGCATTTACCTTTCCATTACACTAGAGTTTGTTCTTAGAAAGCAGATACTAGTCTTTTCATCTTGCATTAAAAAAAAAAAAAAAAAAAAAAAAAAAAAAAAAAAAAAACACACACCTGATGGTGCCAAGGATAATTTCTTAAAAGAAAAATTAGATTTTAGAAACTTTTCCATGTAGAGAATGCAATCTTAAAAATTACATATAGTTGTACTTGGTGCTATGGTGAATGAAGTTAAATCCAGTTGGTGGCCGGTCAGAAGTGGTGTTACCCAGAGCTCAGTACTGGGGCCAGTTCTATTTAACATCTTTATCAACGATCCGGACAAGGGGATTGAGCGCACCCTCAGCAAGTTTGCAGACAACACCAAGCTGGGAGGGAGTGTTGATCTGCTTGGGGTGAGGAAGGTGCTACAGAGGGACCTGGACAGGCTGGACTGATGGGCTGAGGCCAGTTGTATGGGCGCTTCAGCAAGGCCGAGGGCCGGGTCCTGCACTTGGGTCACAACCACCCCAAGCAACACTACAGCCTTGGGGAGGTGTGGTTGGAAAGCTGCTCAGTGGAAAAGGACCTGGGAATGTTGGTCAACAGCCTAATATGAGCCAGCAGTGTGCCCAGGTGGCCCAGAAGGCCAACAGCATCCTGGCTTGTATCAGAAATAGTGTGGCCAGCAGAACTAGGTAAGTGATCAACCCCCTGTGCTCTGGTGGATAGCACTGGTGGGGTTGCGTTCAGTTTTGGGCCCCTCACTGCAAGAAAGACCTTGAGGTGCTGGAGCATGTCCAGAGAAGGGCAGAACAGCTGGCCTAGAGCAGCTAGGGAACTGGGGTTGTTTACCCTTGAGAAAAGTAGGCTGAGAGGAGACCTTATCACCCTCTACATTTCCCTGAAATTTTTGAGCGCTAGTCATCAACATCGTGAGTTAGAGCGCATGTAGTGTACTGTGTCTTGGACTGGGCCCTCTAGTGCAAGGAAACTATGGATAAAGTGGACCAAGTTCAGCAAAAAGATGATGGGCATAAACTGAAATGGGAAGGTTCACACTGGATATAAGGAGTAACCTTTTGATGGTTATTTTGCCCACTTTTCTGCAGTTTATTTAGCTTTTTTCCTAAAACAATCTTCTATCACGGCATTTTCATGCATCCAATAATTTTGTTGTTCCTGTTTCTTCTTATCACTGGAAGGGCATGACTGTCACAAAATAAGAGTCCTCATGCTAAAGTATAATTTCTGTGATTTGGTCCTATATTCAACCTCTAACAGAAATAAAGTTGTATTTATTTTTTGACTGCTCTTGCATATGAATTAAGATTTCCATTGATCTGCCACAATGATGTGAGAGTGCTTTTTTTCTTTCTTTCCTAGTAATTATAGTTGACAAAGTTTAACAAAACCCGTAAGTGACATATATTATTGGTTATAGTGGTGTTTCAAATAAATTTTACGAAAAAAAATACATCTTGAAATGCTCAACTTTGAATCATGTCATAATCTGCAAGCTATTTGAAAAATAAGGTTTTTTCCACTACCCATCAAGAGGAAAATTTCTACCAGTTTTTGTTTCAGCACTCATTGATTTGCTTAACTGTGATTAAAAGTATAATAATTTACATGTTATTTAGGAAGACAAAGTTCTGTTATGTTAATGAAAATATGTACAGTTCAGAGTTACAAAGCAGAAAGCATCTAAAATATTTTGTTTCGTAATGGAAGCAAAAGTATGCAAAGTAATAATCTAGAAGTTCCTACCATTTAATAAAAGAGCATTTTTGGTAAGGAATAACATTTTATCTGATTAATGTTATGAGCTGTTTTAAGATTATTTTATTTCTTTTTGTAGGTATTAAGAACTTCTTTGTGAAGAAACTAAAAATTATTTCAGAAAGTTTTTAATATGCTGATTTAAAAATGATAGTGGCTTTTAACACAAGAACGCCCATTCAGTGATAAAAATAATTCAGAATTACAATAAACCTTACTTAGAGAAAAAAAAAAAAAAAAAAAAAAGCTCGCTCTGTCAGGAAAAGAAAGAAGTATTTTAAATATCCTTCATCTTCCAACTAACATTTTCAAGTACTTTATTATACAAAAAAGTCTTTCTGAAGCCTGTTCTGAAAAGCACTGCTGGACACCAATCTCAATTAATTCAAATGCAAATAAACTGTGAACTTCAACCTACTTCGAGCAATCAGTGCAAGCACTGCCAACTCTCCCCTCATTTAACTCTTTAGAACTTTTTATTTTCTTAAGATTTGCACAACTCAGCAATGAAGCCAAATAATTTACTGCTAATTTCACGGTAAAAAGAGTGATTAATTGAATAGACTTGCCATGATCATTTCTAGGGTAGTAGGGGTAAATGCCTACATAAACATTGATATCAAATAAAGCTAAAAATAGATAACAAAGACATATTTTCAAGTTGTTCACATACCCACTTGGTAAGGAATCATGCCTTGCTAGGCCACAACACTTTGGCTGATCTGAATTTATTTCATTGCATCTCTTGGCCAATATACTCAGCCAATACAACTAGAGGTAACAATGGCAAAGAGGAGATGGGAGATACTGGAAAATGGGAAGCATTTTCACAGTTGTTCTGCCACACTAATTGTGGAGAAATTTCTTCATCTGCACTGGCTCATCTGAATGAAGACACATCTGTTAATAAATGTAAGTGCTGGAAAGGAACACAACCTACCTGCCAGGAGACGAGACTTTGTAACTAGTGGTTACTCAACTAACCTAAAACCTAAAGAATAAAATCATAAAATAGCACAAAAGAGAGATAGCCTGTGGTTTTGATTTCTCTTGATGACATTCCTTGGGCACTAGTAATCTTTGCTACTGGGAGTTTTAGAGGGAGCTTCCTACACTGTTTTCAGAGGTGCCGGCTGACCACAATTCTTATTCAACCCACACAGCCTTCTCAATATCTCTTTCATGCAGAGACGAAGTTTCAACTTCTAATAATATAAGAGTGTTCTTTGTCTTTTCTGTCTACCAAGAGGCAAGGAAAAGCATGCTGTATTAAATATGTATAATATCTTATGCAAACAAGTTCCCAGCCTTTTCATTTGTTGACAGCTATTCCCTATGCTTCGGGGTGAGGAAAAAAAAAAAAAAAAAAAGCTTGAAGTAAACCAGGATTAAACAGATTTGCAAATAAAATTGCTAATCTATTTACTTTGCTTTAAAATTATGTAGCATAATAGGCCAAGCTACACTGAATAATTAACAATTATTTTCCTGCTTTTACTTAGAAAAACTAAAGAACAGTCAAGAATGGCATTGATTCATTACGCCCCCTTGAGCCCATGATTCACTCCTGCAGTATTTCATGTCCTGAATTATCGCATATTTGCCAGTCTGGAAAAAAATATTCAGAACTGCTTCCCTAAATTTCATTTGACCTCCTACCTTTGAAATTTCTAAGCCAAGTTCAGAGTTGTTAAAAGGCAGAACTATTCTTATTGGAGCTCCACCTTTTTATTTAGGCTTGAAACTAACAAAACCAAGCAGAGCCTTGCTTGTTATAGTCTCCAAAAGTCAGAGAAGAGTGATACAAAATTTACATTTTCTAAAATGTTATCTAAAACAACAGTTTAGAACTGCATGCATTTATCCCTAAGGAAAAAAAAAATAAATAAAAGCTCTTTGTTAGAGACATAATTTATGTGATTGTAACAGTTCTTTTTTCCTAAGATTGAGTATCTTTGCTTTTTTAAACAAATACTGAGGATTATTGGAGAAACTCACCCCCCAAAAAATATCAGAATGACAAACTAGCCTGATTAGATAGATCTAGAACACACCTAGAACTGAGCAACCATAGCATTTAGGTTTTTGGTGAGAATCATTTACTGTCAAAGGCTATAGCCCAGCAAATAGCCAAGTGATCCACTGTCAGATGTAAGCTTAGGATGCCTGACAGGTTGGACGTATGTTGATGTCGTCAATAATTGTAAGTGTATGCCCTCCCATGCACATCTGTGTATTGCTCAGTGTAAGCAGAGCCTATAGAGCAGAACTTTAAACAGGGGGTTTCCCTGAATGCTGATTTTATGACAGAGCTCCTCCCTGAGTTTGCGTTAGTTCTGCAGTCAGCTGTTTGGTCAAGTCATTAGCATACAGGTTTCTTCAACTTTTGAATGGTGGTGTTAAAGGTCTTGGAACTACACAATATATAAAAAAAATCACATCCTTACAGGTATACAAATGTGCTTGAAGAAGGATTACTACTAAAGACAGGCTTTTTCTAATTAGAACAGATGATGGAAATGGCTACGGACCACACTTGATGTATATGTGTATTTGGAACACCATTTTGTTGAAAAACAGCAGTGCCATTTTACCTCCTTGAGAGACTACGTGTCATTTCAAATCTCCATTTTTTAACCATGATTTATAAAATAAAGCAGCCCAATAAAAATGAAGGCAAAACATTACATAGAAAATATAATCAGATATAAGATATAAATTTAAAAGAGCAGACAATGTCTCAGCATCAAAGTTTATCATCTGATTGATACTGGTAACATGACTGATCTCAGCAAGATCAATGACTTGTAATCATGTAATGATGGATATAGTCCCTCTGCAGTTAACAAGACTACGTGAACGAATAAAGACTACTCAACACCAGTGGACAAGGATTTGCAGATTAGGGGCCTGTATATTTACAGATAAACATCACAAGTTGGGCCAGGTAATTAAGAGGTTGGGGTGGTTTTGTTTGGGTTTTTTTCCCCTCAGTGCACTGTTTGCAACACACGCTTCAAAATCAACTTTTCCAAAATATTTTTGTAACGTCTACTTTATAAAGCAAGCATCCTGAATCATCATACTTTAAAAAAGTATCGTTATTAAAAATTGTATCAAAACATTTCAAAGCAAATTAACATTCATGTCAATGACAGATGATAAGAGCTGTCCCAGCTGATGAGCAGACTATTAATGGAGGTTTGCAAGCAGTGCAAGCGTTGTGTAATAAACTTTCTTTCCCTGCCATTTCAGACAGGAAGGCAATAGTAGTTTTAGGGGTTGGGGGGGAAGGGGGACACGACAGTAAAACATATGTATTTCCTAATTCCACCTAAATTTAATTAAAACCTTGGCAACCTAAACTACTTCCTCCTCAATTTGCTTGCTTTCAACTTTATTCCGCAGTAGTTCTGTGCTGCTACCTGATGGTTATTTTCATATTCTAGCAGATAAAAATATTCAGTAAGAATATTCAGAGAAAAATATTCAGTAAGAACAACCCACCTTAACATTAAATAAATGATACAGGAGTAAAAAAATGCTATAAAACCATGAAACACTCTCACCAGCTTCATCTCCCCAGCAAAAGTTACCCCATGCTCACAGTTAATACAACCGCTAGCACTTGTGCGAGATAACTACGTAAAGAAACCGTTGCTGTTTAGGTCCCAGTCCCAAAGAAAAGTCATCAGAGCCACAGCAGGGTGGGAGCCTCATTTGCCCGCCTGTTCTGTCCAGCCATCTCGGCCGCACCGGCTGCGAGCAG